>CAUYSK010108043.1:0-65414 GCA_963575035.1 Avahi laniger
AGGAAATCATCTTATATCTCAATCCACTACATCTTCCAGAAAATGAAATCAGAACATGGGACATATCCCATTTCTCTGGCCGTATTCCTGACTCCCTTAGAAATTTCAAACCATTTTGTTTCCAAAGGGGTTTGGTGTGATTAGAAAAAAAATTAAAAACTAGAAATGAAAACTACTTAGAATATAGATACATAAAAATTAAGGCATACAGACAAAACTGCAGTTAGAGACAAACCAGTAGCACTTTATATACGATAGCTCAAGCCTCAAGATACCCATTTTACAGATGAGGAAATCATGGCACAGTGATTTCCTCTAGGTCGCACAGAAAGTAAACGGTGGAGATCAGATTCCACACATACCAACGGAAAGCCCACGCTTCTTGTCAAAATACCACCTAGCTTCCACAAATAATGAAAACAAATTAAATAAGCATAATTTCACGGAGCTGAAATGTGCACAAAGGAAAAAAACCACCATTAAAGACAACAAATACCAATTTCCAGTTACATTGCCCCCAGGAAAAGAGAAGCAGGTCACATTCCTCCGTAGGAAAGACACATTTTGCCACATCAATTTGTCACAATGATATTGATTTGTAGTTATGAAATTATTTTTTTCAACACACTGTGCCTGAAATTAGGACACACTAATTTATTTCTAACAGATGGTGACACTTGTTATGAACTTTTGATCCAAAATACTGGATTTCTTCTACCATAGGTCTTGGGAAGAGGGGTAGTAGAAAAAACAGAGGCAGGGTGAAGAGAAATGTAGTCAAAATAGGAAGGACAGAAGGAGAGAGTGCCGTGAAAGGGGACCACTGCAGCTTTGTCTGCTTCATGATATTTTAATCAAAAATAGACTTTTTCGAATTGATAAAATTTTACAATACTTTGAAAAGCATATTAAATCATTTTGTCTATGAAAATGTCCTCTATCTGTGATTGCCTGTGATTTAAATACATTTTCAATGTTTCAGATATAAACACAAAATAACTGGTAAAAGCTGGGCAGCCCACCTGAGCTAGGGGACAAATAAAGTGTTGAATTAACGTTGCTATCAAATTCATTCGCTCTTCCACCAAAGCACATAATACAGTGTGTCGCACAGCAGTGAGATTTGGAGGTTCTCTGCAGGCTGATATGAACCTTGTCATGAATCTACGGGTCATTTTTTTCTAAACTGGACACATGCATGCGTGTATACACGCGTGTGCACACAAACACGCCCACAGGCTGTAAATCAGAGGTGCTGCACCTCATCCAGTCTCTGCTGGGTAAACAGGTTATAAATGCAGTCTGGCTAGAGAATCATTTTCTCTCCCTTTTGAGACAGTTTAGTGTCTTAGGATGTGACTGCCGCTATGCTGAACTTACGCAACGGGTTCTTAAGACAAATCCTTCTCTAGAGATTTGCTAAATCTTCTAAAGAAACCATTTTGCTCTTGGCTTTTCACCCTGGGAGTCCTTTTGCACCGTGGCATCTTTAAAAACTCACATTCACACCAAAGTAGGAGGAACCTATATATTCCGATGACTAAGAAAAGATTTTCCTTTCTAAATGCCGCCTGGTACCAGCAAGCTCTTTTGAACTTTACAGAGACAAGATTTGAGATTCTCAAAGGTTAAAATGAGCTCCATTCAAACCATAATTATGCTCAGTCGGTTGAAGTAGACAAATGAGTCCTCATTCCTGAGAAAGTTTAAAGGAAAAAAAAAAACACAACAATGAATTGATATTAATATAAAAATCCCATAAAAGGCATAAAAACGATACTAGGGAAGCCTATGAGAAAATGAAATGCTTTGGGTTGTTAAGCCTGTATTTCTCCCAGGGTTATAAATAAAATTTATGGGGGAGGATGTTAAATTTACATTTAACAAACTTTTCCAGGCTCTGTGGACACTTTAGTAAGAGTTTTCTGACCCAAGCTTACAATGGAAAAGCAATCGGATTTATGTAACCCAATAAACACCCATCAGTCAAGTGGCAGGAATGTTCAAATATTACCATCCTGCAGAGGTTACGATATGACAGTAAAACACTGAAATTAAAATGAGTACGTTTTTGCCGAGTTTCCGCTATTAATTTCTCTAACTTCCTTCAGGGAAAATATTTCCGAAATCAACCTTCTGGAGCGCTTTTGAAACATATAGGAAACTCTTTAACACTGTGTTTCCTAGTAGAATTCAGACCCACATGGAGGGAAGTCTGATTACATTAACCCAAAGGAGGCCTTGTTAGCTTTTTCATCTTAACAAGATCCAATGAGAAGATCCGAAGTGAAATGGGATCACTTTGGGGCAAGAACCTTCAGTACTTAAATCATACCATCTGATCCCATCTGGAAACACCTCCAGCGTCCTCACTATTGCGCATGTGTGTGAATAACATCACAGAGAGCAACAGAATGACCACAAGACATGCACCCCGCCATATTCTCACAACCGTTTTAACTGGCTATAGTTGGTTAATTAGGAAGTGCTATTAATATTTGTCTGGTTTTGTGCCTGGGGACTGGTAAAACTTGTGTCTGGCAGGAAGGTTAATGAGATGCTCCATAGTTGGTCAACTGAGGTCCAGAATCCACCCTTAGTCTTTAGGACAAAAGCACTTGCTCCCCCACCAACTGGGAGTTCCGGTGGATGGCAGCATTCAGCTGTCCTTCTAAGTCATGGGTCCTCCTCCCCGACAACCGCTCTAGGCCAGAGTTTCCAAAACTTTATCAGTTCTGGGAGCCTTTCACAGCCGTCCTTAATTAAAAGTGAGACCTACGTCAAGTCCTAACAACGTAGTACCCATTGGGCACTACACAACTTCTCAAACCCTGGAAGACTGGACATCACCACCCTCATTTTCTGTTTCACGTTGTGTTTCACATGGTACTTGATTTTTAACTCCAGTGACTGCTGAAAACCTGGTCTGGGATGGAAAATAGCAATCTCGTATGGAAACCGGGAGCTTCCTTGAGCTAGCAGTTCCCGCAGAGTCCTGCAGCAGCCCTGAGTCCACGGAGAGACCCAGGCACACAGCGCCCAGTTCAGAAACCAGCCCGGGGCTGCAGAAGGTGGGCTCACTCCCAGTCACCCTGCCCTCATGGGGAGGCCAGATCAGGTTAAGGATGAAAGTTAAGACAAAGGGGTCTGTCCCAAGTCCCAGGCATTCACCTGAGTGTGGCAGACTCTAAAAGACCATTTTAGTTCCAGGGATCCCCGTGGAATCAGCCCAGGCCTCTGCTGCAAGGACACTATCCTTCAAGACCTTCTCTCTGCCAGCCCTGGCGTCTTCCCTTCCCAGCAGAGCCAGTGCCCAGGGCATGCCCAGTGAACTTCCCACATGCTGCCTGGCATCTCAGAGCCCACATCCCAGGGAACCCAACCAAGGATGGTCACTTAAATTGGAAAGTTAAAAAAAAAAAAAAATGGAAGAAAACACTCCATTGTCCAGCTACTCTGCTGAAAATATACTTTAAGTAATATTTATTTTTTAATCATTTTGCAGTTTTTGTTTGGGGCTGCATAAATTCTCAGCAATTCGACTTCATTTTTCTTTTTGTTTTTTTTGTGTTTTTTTCATGAAAATCCAGCAGTTTCAGAAACAGCACAGCATTAATTCCATTCCACAGCTGCAGCATTCTCCCGGAGTTTTATTTTAGTGGTGGGTAGATTGACCATATGTTGCACCTAACCAAGGCTACACTGCACGTGCGGGTAGAAAGAGCTCCACCCTTATCGTGTTTGACATGATATTCTTCTCTACAGCAGTGACATGAAAGCTTCCAAAAAACTTATCTTGTAGTTACAATTTATTTCAAACACATCTATTCAAATGGAAGTCCCATGAGGGGAGAAACCCTGTTCCATCTTTCCTGAGTGCCTACAGCAAGCAATGCCCAGCAAATTATAGGCACTCTACATACATATTTTTTAAATGAAAAAACTCTCCAAAATCCAGTTTTTACCTTCTCTTTAAGGATGGTTGTTTTCCTGCAATGTAACTACAGGACAAAGTCATTAATCTCTCTTAAAATATCAGTTGTGATTACTGTGATGTGTATATTTTAAAAACATAGCTCACCCAAACAGATGTGTTCTGCTGATGAGAAATGTCAGAAGACCAACCCCAGTCATGCAGTAATATGTCCGTAACGTTCCTTAGGGGTACAATACAATGTTAAAAGTTAAAGAAATAAATAGTGATTTTTTTTTTTATTGCAGCCACAAGTACGGTGCCATACGTTGGCAACTGGAAGAAATGACTGCCTATAAATTTACTGTATGTTACAAGCCACTGTTTTAAATGGCCATGAAGCAGGTATCTGTTAGATACTTGTGCAAAGCTAAGAGGTTCATAAAAATAAAAATGCACAGCAACACTTAGATCTTATAATTTAAGATCTGACAGGGCACAAGGTTTTAATTTGAAGAATATACTAAACTGTGCCAACCACGACTATAAAGATAATTACACACAGTCTATCCATTTGTCATAATGACTAATGGAAAAAGACAGCTTGTAGTATTACTACTGTTGTTGTTAGGGTTATTCAAAGAAAAAGGCAAGGGGCTGCGTGGATAGGCTTAAAAATTAACTCAATATAATCAGAGTCAGAAAACAGTTTCTCATAAAGCTCATCTCTGGGGACAAGCAGTAGAGAATGATTCGATTTAAAGGTGGATGGCCACTGGTTGAATTAAATCAGTGATTTGAGTCTAGGTGCAACAGTATCTTACACTGAATTCTGCAACCACCAGCCACAACCACATGCACTCTTACATGGAAAGCCTGAGAAATGGACTTTTTACCACGTAACGAGTTTACCTGGCCACACTCAAGCATCCACTGGGTAACCGCTTAAAATGAAACAGAAAAAGTACAGGAGGAAAATAAGCATTTCTTATGGATCGATACCAGGCTAAATCCCGGGGCTGGTGGAAAGAAAAGTTCACATCTCGAGTTGCCTCAGTTTCATTTCTTGCCCTTCCCCCGTAATTTTCTTCTGTTATCCACAGGAGAAACATTCAAAGTCAAGCAGCGGAATAAATATCTCTTCTCAACTTACTCCAAACTTTAAAATCCTTTTCTGTGCCACTGATGACCTCCCAGGCGTTAGCGGTTGGGAGGTGTCATGGAGCTGTAATGAGCATGGGATTTTATGTAGTCTGCCCTTCATGGTCATGACCTCAGCTTGAATCTCCTTCCCCACCTATGTGATCTCAGACTCACTGCCCAATCCCTGCAAACTCAAGTCTCCTAGAGTAATGGTCCCCAACCTTTGTGGCACCAGGGATTGGTTTACATGGAAGACAATTTTTCCATGGACCGGGGTGGGGTGCAGGGATGCTGGTTTGGAGATAACTCAGTTATTGTGCACTCAAACCTCTCTGCTAATGATAATCTGTATTGGCAGCCACTCCCCAGTGCTAGCATCGCTGTCTCAGCTCCGACTCAGGTCGTCAGGCATTAGATGCTCATAAGGAGCACGTAGCCTAGATCCCCCGCATGCGCAGTTTACAGTAGGGTTTGGCTCCCATGAGAATCTAATGTCACCGCTGATCTGACACGAGGCAGAGCTCAGGCAGTGATGCAAGGTCAGGGAGCGCCTGTAAATATAGACGAAGCTTTGCTCACTGGCCTGCTGCTCACCTCCTGCTGTGCGGCCCGGTTCCTAACAGGCCACGGACCAGGACCAGTCCACGTCCTGGGGTTTGGGGACTGCAGTCCTAAGGACCTGCCTCACTGGGTCATTGCTCAGATTAAATGAAATAATCTACTGAAGTACAGCCCCTCATACATAAACCAGCAACGGGAAGATGAATCGCAGCACGGCAGTAGCAGAAATGGTAATAGACTATGTCTGGCAACGTGCCAACCAGTGGAGATTAAAAAAGATGAAACAGACATGCTCTGTGGCCTTTGCAAGCTTACGCTCTACTGAGAAAGATAAATAAGAAAATTAAACAAATGAATACAGGGAAACACTGACACTACCATAAAAGACATGGAAAAGTGGAACAGTGGGGCCCATAAATGCTGCAGAGGTAACTCAGGGAGGGCAGCTTGGAGGAGGGGGCACGTGAGCTGGATCTCAAGGAATGAGTGAGCACTTGCAAGACAGATGAGACCGGCAACGCCAGCACAGACAGAGGAAGGCGCACACCCCAGATACGGAGACAGGAAAGACAACAGGTGTTCAGGGTCACCGGGGGTCTGGTGAGAGCATTCCTGAATGGGAGGTGGGAAACTCGACCCTTGTGGACTGGGGCCAGGCTGTGAAGGGCCCAAATATCATTATTTTTTGATTTTTTATTCTTTGCTAAAAAAATAGATGTACATACTTTCAGGGTGCTTGTGATCATTGAATACATTCATATAATTTGTATAGAGCAAATCAGTGTAATTGGGATAGCCATCGCCTTAAGTGTGTCTTTTCTTTATGCTAGAAACATTCCATTTATTCTCCTCTAGCTGCTTTGAAACATCGACTAAATAAACTATAGTCACCCCCAGATAATTGTTTTGTGAGTTTGTGCTTCATCCTCTACATTAGTGGTAGCCAAACTTTTACCACTGCATATTTTGCTCTGTTACAATTTTTTATTGGCCCACCAATATTTATTAAATATATATGGTGATGTTTTACTAATATATTATCTGCACAGTTTAGTTGTGGGACCTCACATAGAATACTTCTCTATGCTTATATTCCTCATCCATAAGATATAGATAATAGCATCATGTTATGAGGGTTAAATATATTTAGAACAGTGCCCAGAGTCTAATAAGCTCTAAATAAAAGTCATCTATTATTATATTGAAAATTTTAACAGAAAATTTTAACAAATGACAAAATATAAAGTAAATACTTTTAAAATGTGTTATTTTATTAAGGGCACAAAAAGTTTTGATATCACTAAAACATTAGTTATTAATAACTTTAGTTGGGTAGGAAGCATACAGTTTGCTCAAAAATTTTTAAAAAAAACTTTAGCAAAAGAAATGTGATTGAATGTGTATTAGCATTTTTTATTATCTTGGTTTACTTGGTGATAAAGCAATTCAAGGCTCTGCTTCTAAGTTTTGTTTATTACTACAGCACTAAGTTATAATAGCTATTAGAATTGCAAAAGATACCCCAGGAAAATAAAAGACCAAAAAGAACTACATTTCTGGAGACACATCAAGCAGTTTAATCACTGTTCAATTCTATCCACATTTTTCAGGAATTTTTGTTAGTTTGATCTAGTAAATTTTCATTTTCACTGATGTCATTCAATTTTTCTTAAAAGGATTCAAAAGATACTGAAATTTTACAGTTTTAATAGGTTGAAAGCCACTGAAAATTCTATTATTTGGAAGACATTAAAGCAGGTTTATAAAATTCTAAGTTTTCTAAGTGAATAGATATGAGACTTTATAGGAAACACAAATAGTATCTGGCAACAAAATCACAAATTAATAGTCATTTCCAATTTCTCATTTTTAAATGTTCTCCACATTGTAGAAGTTTATTTTTTAAGTCACTTAATGTTTTCACTCATTTTTACAATGATGAAAAACATCAAATGTAATTTTTCAAAAACTTTGCTAGTAGGAAATCTAGTATTAATAATATTCGCTTGCCACCCAGAAAAGGTTAGCAAAACTGGAACAATTTTCTTTGGGGGAAGAAATACATGTTGTTCATCTTGAAGATGGACAATTCTTTACATTACTTTGCCTAAGACAATCAGAGAACCTACATGTGGTTCAAAAAATGTTCATGGTCATTTCCCATCTCCACATGAAATACTGTCAAGATTCTACAATTTAAAAGTCTTGTTCTTTTCTAAAATTAGCTACAATACAACATTCTACCCTTTGTGCCTACTTGGTTTAAGCTTCTTAACCTTTAAAGAGCTCGATCATGAATGAGGGAAAAATAAACTTCACGTGGGTGGTTTCTCATTAACCTTACCCTGGAAAAATGATTTTTAGCTCCATCCAAATGGCTACTCCATCAATGATCACACTTGCAAGGATTTATTTATGGTTTGGTATACATCTTCTTCGATATAATTTTCCCTTAATGGCTCATCAAAAGAAAAATTAAGGCTGGACACGGTGGCTCATGCCTGTAATCCTAGCACTTTGGGAGGCCTAGGCAGCAGGATCACTTGAGGCTGGGAGTTCTAGACCAGCCTGAGCAATAGTGAGACTGCATCTCTACAAAAAATAAAAAAATAAAAAGTTAGCAAGGCGTGCTGGTGTACACCTGTAGTCCCAGCTACTCTGGAGGCTGGGGCAGGAAGATCGCTTGAGCCTAGAAATTTCAGGTTCCTGTGAGCTATGATGATGCCATCATACTCCAGACTGGGCAAGAGAGCAAAACCTTGTCTTAAAACAAAAACAACAACAAAAGAAAAAAAACAAGAAAGAAAGAAAAATTTAGTCCTTGCAGTAGTTTTATAGATGGCCTCCAACACATTTACATTCTTCCCAGGTAGAGGTAAATTCTCTCTCTCCTCCGTTTCAATCTGGGTGGGTTTAGGGTCAGCTTCAGTCTATACAGTCTGGCAGAAGTGACTTCTGAAGCTGGGTCCTAAATGCTGTCTTCTGTCTGGTTCTCTGGGAACACCTGCTCTCCAGAGGTTTCATTTTAGGATGCTACATCTCGGAACCTAGCTGCCATGCTATGAGAAGCTCAATCACACAAACAGCTCACCTGCAGGTGTTCTGATGATCGCCCCAGGTGAGCCCAGCCCTCACTGAGAAACCAGATATGCAAGCGAAGACACTTCCGGTTAATTTGAGCCCCAACTATTCTAGTCACTTCTGGGCATTTATGTCCTCCATGCCGAGACACTATGGAGCAGAGACAAGCCACACCCATTGTACCCTGCTGAATTTCCAACCCACGGAATCCAAGAGCATAACGAAATGGATATCTTACACCACTAAATTTGGGATGGTTTTATGCAACAGAAATTGTAATAGATCTTCATGTATTTCACTACTGGAATACAATCTAATGAACTGCATAAGCTCTAAGATGTTAAAACCTTTGTACTTTTATCTGACCATTCTTCAAACTTCTTATGCAGTATAGTTGGTTCTAATATTTACTATATATTGTCCAACAGTATTTGTTAGCAAAGGAACATATTTCGATTGAATACCATAATGTTTGCTGCCTATTATTTCAGCCATTTTACCAAGGAAAGAGGAACAAACTTTTCTTCCAATGGTGTCTGGTTAATTATCTTTTGACAAAAAGAACCCTCAAATAAGGTTCTAAATGTGTATTATCAAATTTAGCAAAATTTTGTAAACTACTGAAGTAAACAGTGTTTTAAATGTTCTAAGAAAAAAATAAGATTTGTCCTAATGTTCTAGAGGCTTCTTTATGGAAAATTTAAACATATGCAATTGAAAAATATAATTAGCCTTATACTTATCACCTAACTTCAACAATGATCAACATATGGTCCATCTTTTCTCATCTAAATCTCTCCCCAACACCACCCTCATTCCCCTCCGAACACTCCTGGGGTATTTTGATGGTATCACGTCATTTCCATAAGCATTTCTGCATGTCTAACACAGGGGTCAGTAAACTACAGCCTGCAGGTCAAATCCAGCCTTGCTGCCCGCTTTTATAAATAAAGTTTTATTGCAACACAGTGACATTCATTCATTAACGAATTGTCTACAGTTGCTTTCTCCAGCAGAACTGAGTAGCTGGTGACAGAGAACTTACAGTCTACAAAGCCTAATATTTTTACTATCTATTCCTGTTGCAGAAAAAGCTTGCCAATCCCTGCTCTGAAGATAAAGAATCTTTAGGGGGGAAAAAAAAATCTAGCATAACACACCTTGCTCATCATTATAGCTGTACACTTAGGCTGGAGAACACGATTATAGCCTGATACTTAGATTGGAGAACAACATAATTAGCTTCAGACTATGATTAGGTAATAGTCTTAATATAAACTAAGGGTAGAATGTATTGTTAACTACAGACACTTTAAAATGATCTGGCTGACTTCTCGTCAAACTTGCTTTTTGTTTTTGTTTTTCTTCACAATATGGAAGAAAGAGTGTATGCACTCAGATCTGGAGAAGCACGTCTCTTCCATTTTCTTCTGGTTTCATCTGTGTTTGCCTTATTAGGATGGTTTTCGGCGTACTATTTGTTTGCAGGAATATTTATAAACCATCTGCCCAATTTATGCAGATCAGTGAAGACTAGAGCATCACTCAGCTGTCTCCTGCAAGCCCTCCGAGTTGTACCAACCCCTCCCTCCTCTGAGGACATCTCACGTACCACAGGATAGTCCTACCAGCAAGCCCGAGTGGGCACAAGAGTCAATTTGTATTTTATGTATGTTAAAAAAGAAGCTTGATACTTTTACTATTTTCTAGATTAAAATTAGATATTTGACAGAGCTTGGTGCAGGAACACAGATGATCATTATAAAGTATTCTATTTCTTTCTATACACTTGAAACAATTCACATAAAAAGGCATTTTGCTCCTGCGCTCAAAGAGATTGCGTTGCAAACCCGACTTTGAAGACTGGTGGAGGAATTTTACCACTCTATTTGTTTGCACGGACAACATCTGTAGTGCCTGAGCAAATAGATCAATGAAGCGCTAAGCTACAGTATGTGCTGCAAACTTGGTCTTTACATTGCACGGCTAGATATAAATAAGCCCATGTTTTCACCCCTCGAAACATTACTGTATCTTATAAGTCACACGATTTTGCTCGATTACGTTTCTACCTGGATTAAACAAAAGATGACCCATGTAAGCTTAGTCTCAAAACATAAAAGTGCTTTTTTCCCTGGAAGTTTATTAAAATGAGCACTAATTACAGCAAAAAAAAAATCACGTGAACATTATTTTCTGATAAATTTGTTGCAATTAGATCCAGTACAGGAGGAGAAGATGATACTATTGACTCTTATTGTCAAATGAGAAAGTCACAGGCTAGGAAATTTTCCTATAACCACAAGGAAAGTCAGTGGTCAAATGAGGATCATCTAGGGGGATTTGAAGAACTGATAAAAAAAAAAAAAATCAACCACGTAAAGTCAGGTCGCTTGTTCAGTTTATATTCTTACACCTACTCTACCATTACCCAAGGCTTGCGATTCAAATATTCTTTTAAAGTCTAACATCTCAATGTTTGGATATAAAGCAACAGATTGCGGAGTTTCATTACCACTAGGTGGTAGGAAAAAGTTCGTTATTAGTTAAAAACAAAAATAACTATTAAGTGTGATGTGCTATACATAGATGAATAAAGCATAGTCCCTTAAAATTTAACACAAGTCTATAGAAATGGGCCATTTATTCATCGTAACTTAATAAGTGTCAAAATTTAAGAACTGGGTTTAGAGGGGAACGATTCATTCTGCTCAGCAAAATTATTAGAGGAATTTACAGTGGTGCTCACTTTTGAAATGGGTTTAGAGGGTTAAGTAGGAGTTCATCAGCCTGAGCATATGCCAAGGTGCAAAGCTGTGAAAAGTTCATGATAGGCTTTTGCAGTTGGTGTGAAGCACAGGGTAGATCCAGGTGAGGGATGAAACTAGAATGGTAGATTGAGGCCAAATCACACCATCAAAAAGTGTCTGTGCTCTACGTTAGAGGCAATAGGAAATTACTGTTGATTTGAGGGGAATAATAAAATGAGAGTTTTAGAAGTAGATTTCTGGTACTGAAGATGAATTGATACGGGAAGGTAACCAAATCTTACTCTAGTATTTAGTGTTACGGGATTCCATCTTGAGTTTATGAAGAGATTGTCTTTCTGTCTATAAATCACTTTAACAAACAACACAATTAGTTCAAGCATCTTGCTGAGAAATGAAGTGTCCGGATGCAGAAAGCTCACTGGGAGGGGGACATCTTGGTGTGTAATGGAGCCGGTATCCAATCTACTCTCATTCCCAGTCCCAGAAACTAGCTCCCTCTGACTTTCCAGTGAAGCTCTTCTTGATTCTCTCAATTCAATCTTAGCCCCTCTGCTTTGGGCAAAGGTCTGTTTCCTACTGAGTACAATGCTTTAAATGTAACTATGCTTGGAAAGGCTGTTTGTTTCTTTGTTTTTTTAATTTGGTATGGCTGTGGTCAATAGTTAAGCAAGCTTTTAAATCACTTCAAATCGAACCTGCTATAAAAGGCCAAATATTTAAGAAGCCAGGCCTGCCTACTAGGCAAATATTTACACAATCTCTAAAACATTCAATATTTATTCAGCCAACCAAAACTGGAGTTTCCAATACATTAGTCAATGTAAACACATGCTAACTGGAAATGGGGAGAAATGACTCCAGAAGAGAAGAAGCTCTTATTGTGGGAACGGTTCCGGTTTTTAATTTCCCAAAGTTTAATATACTACAACTAACTTGCTTAAGAATAAAAAAGTTTCCTTTGAGGCCAGGCACGGTGGCTCATACCTGTAATCCTAGCACTCTGGGAGTCCAACGCAGGTGGATCGCTCAAGGTCAGGAGTCTGAGACCAGCCTGAGCAAGAGCGAGACCCCATCTCTACTAAAAAATAGAAAGAAATGATCTAGACAACTAAAAATATACATATATAAAAATTAACCGGGCATGGTGGCGCATGCCTGTAGTCCCAGCTACCCGGAAGGCTGAGGCAGGAGGATCGCTTGAGCCCAGGAGTTTGAGGTTGCTGTGAGCTAGGCTGCCGCCATGGCACTCTAGCCCGGGCAACAGAGCGAGACTCTGTCTCAAAAAAAAAAAAAAAAAGCAGCTTCATTTGCATCTCCTAATTGTTGTACCAGAACCAAGGAACCCCACGTGACCGTTAAAATTCAGTGTGCAAGTACATTGGTCCCACTGCCCAGAATCGCCCCTTTAATCTGGACAGTTTTCAATGCTGTACCTTGGAGGTATTATTTGTACAAGTCAATAAAAAGCGAAGAAAGCCAGACAACTACAATAACCCACTTTTATTTTTTGCTAGCACTGGCTGTATTTAGCAGCATCAAACATAGTCTCGCTGGAGATATATATCTGGCTTCAAACAGTGGAAAAAGCAGCTGAAGAGCTTAATTAAAAACAACCTCCTTCCCAAACCTACTAGCACAATGAAACTTCTAAACGCTCCCTATTCTAAGACTGCAGAAAAACAATAGCATAGAGCACTTAGGATTGTTCTCATCAGAGTTAAGAACATATGCCTGAAAACCATTTTTTCCTTCCATTATAAGAGCAACAAGCAACAGTCCACATTCTGAACCAGTAATGAGCCTCCGTGAAACACACACACACACACACACACACACACACACACGAATCGTTTCTAAGCCAGGTTGTACTAAGCACAAAGATGAGCCCCGAGACCCCTTCACGGAGCAGCAGCCCTGCCTGGCTCTAGCATAATAAACTGCTGTTTACCTTTTAGATTCTATTTATGCCACATGCACATTGTTCATCATTATTAAATGATCCTTTTTTATCTTTCTATGACAGTTACATATTTTAGCAGGTGACAGTTTGCCTTTATAAGCGGCAAAACACTGGTTTATTAGTATGCTTGTGTGGCATAAAATACAGTTCATTTTTTACTGAAATAACTGGGGGATAGAAACATCAATTGTGCAGGGTTCTGAACAGCTCAATGGGTATAGAAGGTACCGGCAATAAATTAAGATAGGTTTGCCTTATTTATGAGTCTTAGGTATTCCTTCACAGTTGCTACCGTGCATGAATTTTAAGCGGCCCTCTGACGGGCAAGTCCATCTGAAGCAGCCCCATAAACAGTTTTCACAATTAATGCTTCTCTGCAGTAAACTCAAGGAAGAGTGTAACTCTGCCACTCAGAAGATTCTGCCTGGTTCCTGACCATAGCAGTGCAGAGACAGAGAGACAGGAGAGAGAGATTATTGACGATGGTACCCCTGAGTCAGTGAAGTGGCAAAGTGTGTTCTTTAATAGATTAGACTCTAAGCAAACCTCGACCCAACTCATTCTGGAAACAGCCAGCGGTGTCCTGGGTATCTCCCTAGAATAAGAGTCTGGGGCTACTCCTCAGCCTACAGATTAATTAATGCTGTAACCACTGGGGTTCCCTCCCACTCCCGCCCCCCCCAAAAAAAGACAATGTTTCTGGCAAATGGCATTTAAGAATTACAGCCTACACAAACTCCATATGTCATTGTTCAAGTTTATATTTAATAATAAACGTAAATAAGTAAAACCCTCCGGCAGATAACGCTTTGGTGTATGTGCTCTGCAGGGGCGGCAAACAGCCCGTCCACCCAGGAATACCACCCTCCAGTGCCGTCAGCGAAGCCTGAGTCAGCAGATCATCTCTACGGCTGCTTGTAGTAAGCACCTCACTGGGTAAAATACGGTCCTCTGGCATGATGGACCACTCCAGAGGTGCCTGCTGTTTGGCAGGTGTGGTGCACGGCTAAGATAATGGGCCTGGCTCGTGGCTCAGTTATTTGTTTCTCACCTGACAGGTGAGCCACTCTCTCTGCATTTTCAAGGAGACATAACTATACCTGTCACTCCGAAGGCAAAATTCCCTCCGGAATAAGACTGGCAAGTTCCCAGTGGTGATAATTTCACGTTCAGGGACCAGAGATTTGGCAAATCAATGCCGAAGGAGGGAGCAGTCGTTTTCTCAATTAAAATCTGGAGGGACATCTTTTATTTGTATCTTAGCACGGGCCTGGGGGAAAAGGCTAAGGACTGTTTCTCCTCCAGCGACTTAAAAAAGGAAAAAATGAAATAAAATAAAATCCCAGCAACAGAGGAACTGTCTGGCTTTGTGACCGTGTACCCTTCCCTGACCTCTCACCCCTCCCTCCCTCATCCGCCTTTTTACTGGTGTACACACACACACACACGAGCCCGGAGGATACGTCTTGTACATGTTTTCATTACAGCACTTTAAAAAAAAAAAAAAAAGATCAGTCAGCTTTTTGCACTCTTCTCTCTCGCTAAAGTTGCTTCTGCCCTTTGAAAATAGGAAAGCCCTTGAGTGATTTTATATTTTCAAAGGGTAAAAGTGCTAAAGAGCGCTCCTCTATTTCAGGGAGGAGGGAGAAAAGTAAATCAGGCTGCCTAAAGTGTTCACTTGGAAAAGGCAAAAATGAACGACCAACGTGATGGGAAGCAGTTACCGCGCCTGGAGTAATGCATCTGTACACAGCAGCCCGGGGTCCACGGCTGCACACGACACGCCAGGCATCGGCCTCAGCTCGCACCTGCAGTGTCTGCTTCGGAAGGAACCAAAGTCTCTTCCCAAAGACCGTCGTGGTAATGAACATGGAGCCAGCACTAACTTCCACCCTGGACAGCGTCGCGATGCGGGTAGATCTGTGTCCGCCTCTGGGTCCCCTCCCACCCTGACGGCCCCCCAGCCACAGCCAACCGCCCATCCCCCTCCCCTGAGGATTCTGCCTCGGGGTGTGGATTCCCTTTCCTTCCAGAAGTCCACGGTCATTCCTTTAACCCACTGGCTTTTCTGCCCTCTGCCCTGCGCACCCCACTATTAGGAATTACTTTGCGGAAAGGACTGGATTTCCAAACTTAACACCTGGGAGCAAACCAAAGTCACCTCTCCCAAGGACATTCACATTTTTCTTTTCTCCGTGGGATAGAAGACTTCGTCTCGTGATGAATGCACACCCCCAGATCCAATCGGCCACGGAGAGGAGGTGCTTCTCAGATCGAGGGCTCTGCCCTTCTTTCTGTTGCCTCGAATGTCCTCTGTCTCCCGAACCTTCGCTGCATAATTTCTGTTCCAAGTTCATCACTAAGCTCCGACATCGCTTCCTCTGGGTAAAACAAACTCCCACTTCCAAGACTTTGGGGGGCTCTTGGCTATCCCTCCACGGTGCCCCTGAGATATTTCACTCCCTCCATTCCCCACAATATCCTATGAAGTTTATTTCGGCATCTCCCTCACTAGAAAGGTTCTCTGATGGCAGTTACAGTAGCTCTTTTTCCTAGATCCTGAGTTCCAGCACGTGTCCTCAAACAGTATTAATAAATATAGATAAGGCATTATGTGTGAGAATTGCTTTAAATACTTAGCATATATCAATTTGCTTAATCTTCACAATACCCTGATGTTGTAGGTACTATTATTTATCCCCATTTTACATATGAGGAGACTGAAACAGAAAGGTTAAGTGATTTTCCTATGGTCACACAGCTAGTAAAAGTACTAAAAACTGAATTTTAACTCAAGTAGTCCGATTCCCCACACTGGGGGCCTGACTACCACTTTTCACTGCCTCTTTCAAAAATAACATATTGCTACTGTTTAAATGTTTGTGTCCTTCTAAAATTCACATTGAAATTTAATCCCCAAAGCAACGGTGTTAAGAGGTACAGCAGCCTTTAGGAGGTAATTAGGCCGTGAGGGCTCTGCTGCTCTCATGAATGGGATTAGTGCCCTTATAAAATGGCTCGAGGGAACTAGTCCCTTTTTTTTGCCCTTCAGTCACGTGGGGACACAGTGTCTAACCCTCCCTCCACGTGAGGATGCCACAAGGAGGCATCATCTAGGAAGCAGAGAGCAGCTCTTACGACACACCCAATCTGCAGGCACCTTGATTTTGGACTTCCCAGATTCCAAAACTCTGAGAAATAAATCTCTACTATGCATAAATGACCGAGTCTAAGGCATTTTATTATAGCAGTCTGAACGCACTAATATACACAATAAATGTACTCAATAAATGTTTTTTGGATGAATTAAAAATAAATTTAGATCCATCACTTACAATCTGTTATGACTCAGGAAAAAGACAGTTAATGCCTTTCAATTTTATTTTCTTCTCTGCAATTTCAGTTTCCTCCATTTGAGGACTAAGTAAAATAGGGTCTGCAACCCACCTACCACGGTGCACAAGTGTGTTAAATACACATTAATGCTCCTGCTCTAATACCCACCAATATTATTTAATACTCTCAGTGAGTTTCAGGCGGTGAAAACCCAGTTAGAAATGCAGGTTACTAATTTTACCTGAGGTGATTATTTGGCCTATAATTCATACTACCAACTATTATTAGTTCATGTATCAACACATGCACAATCTTTGCCCAAAGCAAGGTCATGTCATATATAACACCAACTTCACCGAAGACGGCTTACTACTGCAATTTTCAACTTAGTCGTATGGATGCACAGGAAGCATCAGGCCCTGAAACAGGAAGGATTGTCAGAGTTAGGGTCTAGTCACCAGCCAGCCTAAGACCAACAGGGGGTCTGCCACCAGACCAGTGCCCCAGAGGGCCCAGACACTATCATTTCAGTGTCATCTAAACACCAAAGCAGAAAACAGAACCTGTGCTCACAGACAGCTACGTATTAGGAATAACTGTAATCTATAAACTTCCAAAAACAGAACCAAAAAGATGGATGTCAACGTATATCTGCTCTGAGAACTCTCTACCATACCTAGCGGCTAAGTAGTAGCTGGGAAAAGCTCCTTTGGAAAAGTAACTACAGCTGGCTCTAAAGGAACATCCTGGGCATTTTGTTTATCTTCTCCATCATAGAGTTAGGAGACACAATATGGTACCAGGGAAGAACACAGGTATTGGAGGTAGCCTGCTCTGTGTTCAAAACCCTACTCCTTTTCTTATTGAACTATGGACTAGGGAAAGTATATTTGAGTTTTAATTTCCTTTTTCATAAAATACATAATGTCCACTTTCTAGAGTTACTCTAAGAATTAAACCATTTTTATGTTAAGCATCTAGCACACTGAGCAGCACACAGCAGACACACATATTATCACATATAATTAGCAAGTCAGAGCTCAGTTAACAAATGCTCATTGTAGTTGGTACCTATTCATCCATTCACCTATCCATTCATGTCTTGGATAACAAACGTGTCCCAAACAAGTATTCAAAGATTCAGAAAACAACAAGCTCCTGTCATCGAGGTGCTTTATGAGGAAACAAACACATTCACCTTGCTATAAAGATGACATTAACTGCAAAACTCTCTAACACCGTTGTGCATATGTACACACACAGAGAGGAAAACACTTTTGCAGATTAGGAACGACAGAAATCTTCAATTTAGAGGTGAGTACTTTGGCTAGGAGGTATAGATGAATTGAGACCTTCATATTAAGTAATGGCTTGCAAGAAATATGGTCTTGAGATTTTTATTTTCTGTATCTTAATTACTTCAGACACATTTTTTAATAAATCAGTTTAAGAAGAAGGCGGGAACAAGAGCAGGCAAAGACTGATTGTTCTAATCTTAATTAGCTTTGCCTAGGACAATTCTATATAATTGTTCATCTCTACCCAAATCCAGGGGAAAAACAATGCAGAATATAATTTGAGTGTATGTAATGATGTCATTGCTCTTGGCCACCCAGAGATGAGGCTTTACCATAACCGAGACAGCCTCCACACAAATAAAAACAATAAATGTTTTAAATAAACATTTTCAAATTTATCTAAGTCTACAATAGTGAGAAGAGCTCATACTAGCCAAGGTGTAATTTGTTTCAATGCTGAGACAAAAGTAGTATGTACCAGGAACAGGAAAACCATCCTTCAAAGTTGTTTTGAAAGAGTAAATGTATAATTAAAAAAAATAAAAAACTTGTTCTGAATATCATAGTAGTAATCCAATCATGTATCATCCTCATCTTGAGAGATAAGAAACAATTTTGGTTTGTGTTTCTTCTTGCATTAGCTCACTAAACGCAAAGCACTACTTTGTAACTGGTCGGAAGAGCTTGCTGCCAGGGTCCTGAGGCACAAGGAATGTGTCACTCGGTCTGGCCAGTGGTTGAAAATAACAAGTATGCAATATTTTCACATTATCCAAAGCATTGCAGATATATAACAGGACATACAATATACTTAGCACCTGTTAACAAGGAGTGAACATTCTGAAAAGACCAGCAATACTGAAGTATAGCATTTGGTTCAGAACTTGGGTGATTACCTGTTCCTCTTTCCAAAAAGTGGAGTAAGACAGCTCAGTAGAGATCTACAGACAAACAGAGGCACCAAGACGAGTGTGACATCTATCTGAAGGTGATTATTTTTGGATTATTCATTGGGGATTTCTATTTTCTTAAATACTTTCCTATAGTTTCAGATATTTTACAATAAGCACATGACAGAACTTACTTATAAGCTCATTTGAAGTTTGCAATCTTTTGCTTGTTTGGTTTTAGAACATCTTGGAAGCCTAACTTACACCAAACACAGCCCTGCACTGGCTGTCAAGGAGACACAGAATAGAAAATCATCTTTGACTCCAGGAGGTAATAATCAAGACAGAGAGACCATTAAAAAGAACTAAAATATGGTCTCAATGGCTCCATAACAGAAGTGATGTCAGGGTATCAACATAGCATTCAACAAGAAGAAATTAATCTGTAAGAACGGCGAAGATCCCTAAATGGTGGTACATGATAACAGTTCTCTTGAACAAAGGGCACGAACCAGGCACAGAGCTGTGAGTCAGTAGGTCGTGCTTGGGAAAAGAAAATGTCGAGTGTCTGGATGTTAAGTGAACATCATTTTTGGAAACAGACTCAGTAAGTCTAAGGGCCTTTGACCTGCTACATGTCTCTTCACCTTTATTCCAGCATCTTCATATTGGTTCCTCCTTCTGGACAGTGTTTTAATATTTACCCATTGGCCCATGGAACAGATAATGAGAAGTGTTCTGGAATAAGCTCAAAAAAAAAAAAAAAAAGTCAGGAATCCACCAACTTGTGTGAAACTGAGCATTACATTTGATCTCTATAAATCTCAGCCACCATGGTTGGGCAAATATAATAAGATTGGTTGGATAATTCCTAAGACCATCAATTCCAAATTTCAGTTTAGTTCAATGATTTACCAAATACCTATTAAGTAAAAGACACTATATTCTGTTTGATGGTATCAAAAAAAAAAAAAAAAAACCACCATTTCTGCTTTCAAGAATTTACAATATAATGCGGGGCAAAAGAAATATACCTAAAACAACAGCACAAGGCAGAATATGAGAATATGAAAGTACAAAATGCATGAGACAAAGGAAATTGTGGGACAGTTTTGAGGCACATCACAGAGTCGAGTTCAGTACAGGGACTGTGAAGGGGGCACCAGAAAATGAACCCAAAAGGGTTTGCTGGAACTATTTTGGGAACATTTAATGCCAGCTTAAAAAATTCCCATGCATACGTGAAACCTTCCTACGTTACAAAGATGACATTGCAGATCACTAGAGAAAGAAGGGGACTCCTCAATCCTTAGTTCTGAGACAATTGCTCATTCACATGAGAGAAGAATTAAATCTTGCACTCAAACTCTCCACAGAAAAAAACCCTGTTAAAGGCACGAATATGAAAGACCAAATGTAAGATTTTAGAAGAAAATACAGGAGAGCATATTTAATGAAATGTAGGAAGGATTTTCTAAGCATGACACAAAAGAGCTGAACATAAAATGATTAATTACATTGATTACATTGAAATTAAAAATTTTAGTTCATGCGAAGATACCATAAATAATTCCACTTCATCAGAAGATACCTAAAACAAATGGAGGGAAAAACAGGAAGCCTCAAACTGGGAGAAGAAATTCCAATCACACATAACAACATATTAAGCACACAGTTAAAACTTCTACAATTCAACGAAGACAAACAGAAAAAATGAGCAAATTTCTTGAGTAGGCACTTTGCAGAAGAAATAAATGGCAATATAACATATGAAAAGATTTTTAGCTTTACTAGTAATCAAAGAGATGGAAATTAAGTCCATACAGAGATAATCATGTTATGCTCACTACATTAACAGAAATATCTAAGCCTGCAGATTTCAAATGTTGGCCAACATGAAATGATACAACTCATACATTGTCAAAAAATAATTGGCATTATCTGGAAAAGTTAACATGTTCAACCTCTAGGTCCAAGTAATCTACTCTCAGATATACATAAGAAACACTTGAAAATGTATACCATTAGTTACATATATAAACGTTCCCAATAGCATTTTTTACAACACAAAAAATCTGATAACCACCCAAATTTCACTGACAGCACAATGAATAAGTAAACTAGGGTACAGTCACACAATTGAACATTAAACTTCGGGGAAGTGAATCAACTATGTATAATACATGCAATGACACAGTTGAAATATAACACTGGGTGAAAAACTAATTGCTGAAGAATGTGTAGACTACAACAGTGGTCCCCAATCTTTTTGGCATCAGAGACGGGTTTCCTGGAAGACAATTTTTCCACGGATGGACAGGGCGGGGCAGGCGGCTGGAGCTCAGGCAGTGATGCCAGCTATGGGGAGTGGCTCTAAATACCTCACCTCCTGCTGTGCAACCCTGGTTCTTACGTTTTTCGTGAAAGACAATTTTTCCAAGGATGGGAGGTGGGGAGTTCTGCAGCCTAGGGGCTGGGAACCACAGGACTACATTATAATTTCAATAGATCTCAAAAAGAAGCAAAAGTTAACTATGTTTAGAAGTACATACATATTTAAACTTTTTTTTAGAACAAGGGAATGAGCACAAAATTCAAGAGTGATTACTGCTAAGGAGAACCAGAGGGATGAGTTAAAGGAGAAAAGGAGATGAATCAAAGGTGTTGATGACGGTCTACTTTTAAGTATGGCGGTAAGTTCGCAGATACGTGTTTTGATACTTTCAAAAAACTATATTCATGTGCAAAAATTAATAAATCATAAAATGTTTTACAGAGTTTGTATCTGATTTCATAAATAAGGAACCATGGCAGTTGCGAGCCGGGTAGTAGCATTAGAAAGGCTTGCTTTAGGGTGAACCTCCGTGCTATGTTTCCTACGATGGCAAAAGGGCACACCAGGGCTCCCCGCCTACTTCTGTGGGTCCATGATGGGTGGTGACTGGGACCCTGCCCTACAAGGTAAGGGGAACTACACTGCCTACATCCTTCAGACACTAAGACCAGCACAAACATATCAATCCACTCAAATATGGTCACTTAATCATATACATCCTGAGATGCAGCCTAAGACACATTAGATGAGAATTAAAGGAAATAAGGGATCTTCGTTCGTGGGTCCTATGCTCTTGTCTGGAAAGGAAACTAAGGTACCATCTCCAGCCCTATGTTCTTAAAAATCTCCTCCCTTATATGATCTCTCTCATATAATCACCTCCCTTTTATTGATACCTCAATTCTTTTATCCTAGCAAAGAAGAATCTAGCTCCCAAAGGCTGTTTTGTGCCAGCATTCAATTTCGCGCATCCAAGCCACCCGAGATGCTACGTGGAAAGAGAAGGCCTAACAGGGAAGAGGCGGTGAATTAAGAGCCCCTCAACCCTTACATTTTTGCTACGATAGGAACCTTCAAATATCTTCTTGAAAGCCCCCTGAAAAATAAGTTTCAACATTTATACACAAATCAATACATGCACGAACTCGGTGACCCTCTACTTTGAGATCCCAAACTGAGAATCGACTGAAAAACTTAAACAAAATGCGACTGGGTCCTTTCCACTGAGATTCTGATTTAACTGCTGAGACACCAAGGCCATGGCATCATCTGACTGAGAACTTCAAAATTAAACTCCTTCTCTTGAGAATTTAAATGACACGCATTTATTTCTACTATATAAACAAGGGTTACGTTAAACATTTGGTGCTCATCTTACAATCTAACATGCTTCAGTGAAGCTGTTCAAACTATTAATTATTTTTAACCTTAAAAACAAAGTTAATGCCCACACACGTTCAAAGCACCTGTCTATGATTTTCCTCATCTAACCCTGGGTGACAATACTAAAGATGTTTTCCGTTCTGCAACTTTGAAAAAACAAACAAAATGGCCTTGGGGGATGAGCAGGGATGTATAGCTTTAAAGTCTGAACACCATTTCCAGCAGGAAGATGCTTCACTGATAAATTGCTAAAAATAACCAAACCCTGAATATTTTGACAGCTGATCTCCAAGAATCAGAAGGTTTCAACAACCCCGTGTGTCTAACACCTTCCCAGCAAGGTGGCTTCGATATGAATAACCATGATAGAGACACTAAGTTTATAAGCTCCAGCTGGATGGCAGGGATCGCCTTTTGCAAGTTATCATGGCCATCAGAGATGCAGAGTACGCTTGAAAGTAAAACAATATAGGAACTGCATGAGTAGCAGCAATTAAAGCTTTTAAAGTCATATTCAATCACTCTCTTTGGATGCAGGTTTATGTTTTCTTGAGGATGTCATTGGCATAACACTGCCGACATCAAAAGCTTTCTTCAAAGCACAAATCTAGTTGCACGTGAAAAGTGTGCCCCACCTCGGAGTGACCAACCGCGGCGTCCATCTGGGTAATATCATCTCATAACAAGAGGCTCGGCGAAGCCATTCAAACTAGAAAGACTTATCTTCTCACCACACGTGAAAAGTCAGATTTAAACAGGTTAAAATGGACATTGGAAGTACTTATTCTGCTAAGAAACTGTGTGGCACATACCCTTCTAAAATTATTTCCTTTGGTTCCCTATTCTAACTCATGGCACTACTATCACACAGTATAGATGGAAATGAAGTGAATATATTCTTTCCTATGAGATTTCTAAAAATTTAATTAGAAGGTATTTAGGATCTCCAAGTAGTTTCATATTGAACAAATTTATTATCAAGGATGCAGAAATTAAGTAATTGGAACAAAAACTTAAGACTTATCCAAACGCAAACCAAATCTATAATGCAAACCTCTTTTACTATATTAATTAACTCTGCCACACTGAACTAGCTTGAGTCTCTCAAATCACGGCCCCAGCATTCGGCCAAAGAAGAAAAATCTATCTTATCGCAAAGATACTTTAGAAAAATATAAACATTTTAAAGAACAGGAAAACATCCTTTAGCAGAAGGGTAAAATGATCAATAGTCTTTAGTCTTCTGGTATCATTCTTCTGAATTCCTTTGTGCCTCTATTGATTACTTTTGTTATTATAAGCCCGGAAAGAAAAAGCAGCAAAGGATAACACTGAGAAAATGAAGATCAGGATTCACGGGCTGGTGCTGACAGAAATGACCTCTAACAGCCAGGCAAGGTATTTCATTTCTCCACACCTTGTTTTTTCACGTGTAGATTTCAGCTTTGGCCTAGAAACTTCAGGATCCTTTCAACAACAGAATTTTATGATTTTGCTTTGCATAGGGGAAGTAGAGGTACATAGAAACTCTGATGGAGCTAGTGTGTATTGATTGTTCAATAAGAGGCCACTTCAGTAGTTTGGATCTTCTCCTATTAGACAACACTATTCTACAAATCTAGGAAAAGCTCACATGCCCACAGCTCAAGCAGAGACAATTATTGAAAACGAGGACCGACCAGCTTCCTGATCCTTCAAATCTCCTAAGGAAATGCGACAAAGTCATTGACGTGGGACAAACTGGAAGGCTGAGGGTGAGATCTTATTTTGTCGAGTCAAGGTGTTTTAATAATTTGAGAAGACCTCACATCTGGAAATTTAATATGAAGTTTTATGTATCTTGTTTCTATTAAAAAAGAAAAAGTCTAATAAAAAAAAAAAAAACCAGAAAAATCCAATCTAGCAAGAATGCACCCACACACCCAACTAAGCTATGGCTGGGGGGGGGGTGCCTAATTCCTTCAGCTATTGTCATCACCCCACCTCTGTGTTAGTTTACATATATGTGTTAGTTTACATCCATTGATTTAAGAGAAATCAAAACATGAAATTAAATCTCTTTTATTGCTGGTACATTCTTGAAAAGGCTTTAAGCCAAGGATTACCAGCGTCTCATTCCGAAGCCCTGTTAATTTGGGGGCTTGCAAATGCTACTTCCAGAGTCTTATCCCTTTATTGAAGGTTTGACAGATATTTGCAATGCCAAGAGCAGCTCCCTGAAATAATAAAAACACTGAGAAGAAACAGTTCCAAAAACAAAGGGTAGCATCACAGAACGGTAAAACAGGAGGAAGCTTTAACGGTAATTTAGTCACTTCTTCTCGTTCTGCAAATGAAAAGAACCAGAGAGAAAAGGGATGCTTTGGCAGACACACAGTCTTGAACTTTGCAGTTCTTCACATTGCCTACATGGAAAGGAAGTTTGGACTTGGGGAGAAGAAAGGGAACAAGAGAAGACTAAGGAATGGGGTACAGGGGAGATACCGCGGAGAGAGGAATGGGAATACCAGAATTAGACAGCTGACTTTGCAAGTCAAAATTGTAACTACATCTCAAGTTTAAGTGTTACTAACACCATTTAAATTAATGGCATAGGCCGGGTGCGGTGGCTCACGCCTGTAATCCTAACTCTCTGGGAGGCCGAGGCGGGAGGATCGTTTGAGCTCAGGAGTTCGAGACCAGCCTGAGCAAGAGCGAGACCCCGTCTCTACTAAAATTAGAAAGGAATTGGATAACTAAAAATATATGGAAAAAATTAGCTGGGCATGGTGGTGCATGCCTGTAGTCCCAGCTACTCGGGAGGCTGAGGCAGGAGGATCGCTTGAGCCCAGGAGTTTGAGGTTGCTGTGAGCTAGGATGATGCCACAGCACTCTAGCCTGGGCAACACAGTGAAACTCTGTTTCAAAAAAAATAATTAATTAATGGCATAGAACTTTAATAACACAAGTTTGATAGGACGATGATATACGACATTCTAATATATAATACACACATAGATATCCATGCACTGCAGCATTTATCTCCCTGACAATTATTAATAATTGGCTCTACAACCATCTTCTCCACTGCACAATGTGATGTTAGAGCCCTTTTCACACTGATATCTCAAACACTCATGTTTATTGAAAGCTGGCTGCTAAACTTTAGAAAACATCAGATGGATTTTTTTGTTTTGTTTTTGCTCCAAGACGAAAAAAAAATTTATTCAACTTTATTCCTTTTAAAGCAAAGTCCCAAACATTACATCCCACTCACACACCTCATACTGACAAAACCTGTGAACCTTCTGATTGTTTTTTTTTTTTTTTTCTTAAGAGAAACAATTTTGGAAATCTCATGATGCAACCTGGTAGTAACTGCAGTGGCTTCCTGTCTCAACATTGAAGGAGATAAAAGGGTTGTCTATTCAGATGAAGGGTAGATACTTTTCCCAGCTCCTTACAACACACTTAACATCTGCCTAGAAAAGAATTTTTGTCATTTTTTTTTTTTTTTTTTTTTTTTTGAGACAGAGTATCACTGTGTTGCCCAGGCTAGAGTGAGTGCCGTGGCGTCATCCTAGCTCACAGCAACCTCAAACTCCTGGGCTCAAGCGTCAAGCGATGCTACTGCCTCAGCCTCCCTGGGACTACAGGCATTCGTCACCATGCCCGGCCAAATTTTTCTGTATATTTTTAGTTGTCCAATTAATTTCTTTCTATTTTTAGTAGAGACGGGGTCTTGCTCTTGCTCAGGCTGGTCTCGAACTCCTGAGCTCAAACTGTCCACCCGCCTTGGCCTCCCAGAGAGCTAGGATTACAGGCGTGAGCCACTGTGCTTGGCCTGTTTTTTCTCTCTTTTTAAAAAAATAGCTTAATTATTAAAGACATATGGATGAAAATTGTTATTAAGGTCTGATTGCATTGTGCCACTAGACTATTTTCAAACACAAATTAGAAGACTTTAATCTTGTTTTATACCTGAACCCAGAAAGTAAACATAAAGCACACACACTTAAAATCAGTAATAAGGACGAGGTATTCACAAAGCTATGCAGATTGGGGCCTAGTGTTATATTTCTAAAAAAACTGTGGTGTCTGTAATGGCATCCTTAAAAATAAAACCACAGAACTACTATCTATCACTTGTGATATTTACTTACTTTAACGAGCTATGTTAATGCCCTTGTTTTTAAGAAAATGTTCTTGCTTAGCAAGTTGCTCAAAACATTTTACTCACCCCTTATTCCACACTACGTTATTTTTTTAATACATTTACAATTTTGCTTTCCTTCCAATCACTCTGACACATTTCTTACTGCCCCTTGTCGCAGACAGGGCCGTTTCTGTTTACGACCCCGAAAAACACAACACCACGCAGACCGAGAAGGCAAGACGGGCGCTGGAAAGAATTTTTATTCATTTATTTCTCCTTCTCTCACATGCTCACATATCCACATCCCCTGGTCAAATGGAATATGAGCAGAAGTGACATATCATCTTACTTTAGGATAATCAATGCAGTAATAAACCAAAATTATATGGCAATGTCGTCAAAAAAATCCTGAAACCGTGTGCAGACTTGGCTTCCAGTCCCACTGCTGTTTATTGCCACCTGCCTGGCTTTGGCTGAAAAATCTCTCAACCTTAACTTCATCATCGGTTCAGCATCTGGGTGGATGTGAAGATGCAAAGTGATCGAAATTGTGAAAGTCCCCAAAAAATGTCAAGTTGCATGCAAATGAATTATTATTCAAAACAGCCCTTCATGATAGGGTCACCTGACAGATGTAACTTAATCGTCTTTCTTGAAGAGTCTATCTAGGAAGGTAGGCTTTACAATCTGTTGAGGGGAAAGGAAATGTAAAACCCTCTTACAGTTATTTCATTCTTCTCTGGTAACTAAATTTTGTTGAGTTTTATCACACTATCCAACAGATTTTAGAATTTTTAGTCTAAATATCATGTATACCTTAACATAAATTAGAAAGACAATTTTATTATTGTTAGTCATGTGCTATCAGACAAGAACTAACAGGTAGAGGGTAAGTCATCGCGAACAAGAAGGGCCTTGTGGCAGAGGCAAACAGACCCAGACGCCAGGTCCCATATCGTCTTAGGACAGCAACAATCCAACTGCTTGAGGAGCATCAGTACCCCATAATGGATATTGCTCTGGTTTTTGTTGATTTCAGAAATAGGGTCTCACTTGTCACCCAGCCTGGAGTACAGTGGCACAATCATAGTTCACTGCAGCTTTGAACTCCCAGACTCAAGCAATCTTCCTGCCTCAGGCTCCCGAGTAGCTAGGACTGCAGATGCATGGCACCACACCTGGCTAATTTTACTATTTTTTGTAGAGATGGGGTCTTGCTATGTTGCCCAAGCTGGTCTCCAACCCGTAGCTGCAACTCAAGCGATCCCCCTGCCTTGGCCTCCCAAAGTGCTGGGACTATACGCATAAGCCACCATGCCCAGCCATGCTATTTGGTTGTTTTTTGTTTTGTTTTTTAAGCCAACTGAGTTCACTCTACCTCTTACTTAACCACAGCCTCATTCTCTCATTATCTCGAACTCTGGGTCATTCTTAAGCATATACAGCTTAGGTGGAGAAAATACAATAAAGTGCAGGAGTACTGAGGAGTGTTAGAAAGCCTCTTATTTACAATAACAAAAAGCTAACTTTGAGCAAACTCTTAAAATTCTGGGGGGGTCAGTTTCTTCCTTAGTACATGAAATTAACTAGATGCAGACATAAGATCCCAATTATTTGAAGAGAAAATTTAAGACTTTTAAAATATTGTTAAACTGGAGCAAATACTGCATCCATCTCTATAAATATTTTATATTGCATCAGAATGGTGCCCCCGAATGTCTACTAGTTTTATAAAGCAGCTTTTTGTTTGAGTTAAAACTGACACTGCATTTGCCTAGTCTTCTACTGGCATTTTTAAAATAGTCTTACATTGAATTCTACTTCATACTGGCTTGCATGTGAAAATACAAGATTGAAAATCAAAAACTTGAAATTACTGGCCGGGTGCAGTGGCTCACGTCTGCAACCCCAGCAACTCCAGGAGGCTGAGGCAGGAGCATCGTTTGAGGCCAGGTATTTGAGATCAGCCTGGTTAACAGAGAGAGATCTCCTCTCTCAGAAGGAAAAAGGAAATAGCTAGGCATGGTGGCATGTGCCTGTAGTCCCAGCTACTCTGGAGGTTGATGTAAGAGCATCGCTTGAGACAAGGATGGTGCCATTGCACTCCAGCCTGGGCGACAGAGCAAGACCCCATATCTAAAACAAACAAAAAAACTTGAATGACTATCACCTATGGCCCATGGATAGCATCATCTTTGAGCTTATCAGAAATGCAGATCCTCAGCCCTCCACCCCCATTTACTAAATCAGAATGTGCATTTTAACAAGATCTGCAGTGATTCAAATGCACATTAACATTTGAAAAGCACTGATTGTGAGTTTCAAATATTACCAGCTTAGCTTCCCTAACCCATGATCATTTGGCTTCCCTTCCTCCCTGAGTAGGTTTATTAAATTAAGTTCGAATCAAGGTGATAACTACTAAATAAGTACTGTTGCTAGCAGAAGCCACCAATGACTTCCAAGCAACTCTAAACAACTACCACGAATGTATTTAGAGGCGAATCTTCTCATCCAATATTTAGGAAGTAAATTTGTTTTTACAGCATGTTGCCAAAATCTGTGAATGACATCACAAAGAAGAGTCTTCCAGCGGTGGCGGAGACCCGGAAGCAGTCAAGACCATTTCTTCACTTTGGCATTTTGTAGCTCGTTTCCTCTGCCTGCCTGCCAATCACCCACCTTCTAGAATGTCCGCGATGTCATTTTCCCTCTAACTTACCTGAGAAATTACAGCATTCAATTTAGGTAACAACAAAGCATCTATAAAGTCTCTCCTCATTCCAATTCCGCATTGTTGCAGTGACATTTTCCTTACAACGTGGGTAGGAGTGGTGGGTACACGAGCCAAACTTTCTGGGAATGAGGGCTTTTTGCACTGTACGAACCAGAAACTTGGGGGTGCAAAGTCAATATCTGCATTAAATAAATCCATTATTGACGTCACTTGGAAGAGAGCTTTTGGCTTCCCAAAGCTCTCATTTACGAAAGAAACTATCAGAAAAAGGGAAGTTGATAAATGGGTACAAATCTACAATTTGACAGAAGAAATAAGACGTGGTGTTTTGTAGATCAGTAAAGTGACAATAGTTTAAAATAATCCTTTGTACATTCCAAAACAGCTGGAAGAGAATGATTTGAGTATTTCTAGCATAGAGGGAAAAAAAAAATCCAAATATTTAAAGTGATGGATATCCCAAGTGTACTGATTTGATCTTTACAAATTAGATGAATGCATTAAGTTATCACTTGTACCCAGAAACTATGCACCTCATGCATCGATAAAAAAACTTAAAATGTTTTAAAAAATAAAAGCTACTCTGAGGTCTGGGGGAAAAAAAGAAGGAACCAGTCATACAAGAAGAATACAGGTCTCACCTTATTCTCGCCCTGTTAGAAACAGTATCAGGAAATATTTCATATCCTACTGTGGCCTGATGTAGTCTGAGAAGTGTAAGACTTTCCTGTTGTTTCTCCTTTAGCGTCACAAACATGACCCTAACACTCCTGTCACTGAATTCTAGTGAAATGGGGCTGGGGGAGCGGCAGTGAGCTGAGCACAAAATGCTTGGCACGCGCCATACTGCAAACATAACCACTTTCGGAAGAAAATTCCAAAAGCACAACAGAGTTTGCGGTGCATTTCGGATAACACAGTCCAAACTGAATACACTAACATCCGCCTAATTCTGAAAATTATCTCGGCGCAGCATGTGTATGCACACAATAAGGCCATACGACGCAATGTGGCACAAACAATTAAAAGTTCTTTTCAAAGTGGAAATGCAAAATAGAACGAATATCTATTTTCTATAAATGAATCTAGCCATCTGCCTCGCAAGAGCAGCAGCAAGAGTACCCAAAACAGCAGAAACAGCAGCCTCTGGTGTTAACAATCTATTCTCAAATCTCATGCTCCACATTTCCCTGGCAAACAAGGCTAAAAATACAAGACATGCAACAAATAGTCTCTTAGGATCTGCCATTCCAAGGATGGTATTCAATCAGAGTAATATTTTCTGTTGGAATTTAAAATTGAAAAGGAAAAAAAAGCAAGCTATCATATTGGAAACTGTTATCCAGAATTTTAAGTGTGAATCCAATCCCAAAGTGTATTAAGCTGAATAGTGAGAGGGTGGTTATTTTCATACAACATAAATCTCTTAGATTTATCGGAATGTATTTATAGGTTTATTTAAGCCACTCTAAATTCCTCTACAACTCTTGACAGTCATAGAGATACCGTGCTAGTATTTTTGTCACCAAAACACAAGGGTCGTTTTGTTTTCGGCATAGATCAGAAAATTGTCTTGATGTGGACTCTGGAGTCAGAGGAAGTAGGTTCAAATCCAGGCCCCGCCATATACTAACTCCATGGCCTTGGGCAAGTTTTTACCTTTTCTATGTCCTCTTTTCCTATCTGACAAATGAGATCAGTAATAGTACTTGCCTAATAGAGTTATTTGAAGAATTAAATGAATTAATGTGTATAGAGCACTTAGAGTAATGGCACACATTAAACACAATTATGATTTCATTTCCAAACAAAGCTGTAGAAATACCTTCTTTTAAGGAATAGGCATAATGTGATACAGAGTGTCCCAAAAGTCGCCAAACAGGGAAAACGGGAAATTGTGGCTAAATGTATATTTACAAAATATTCATTACAAAATTTTTGCACGGTGACTTTTAGGACACCCTGTATAAAAAGAGTGCTAACAACATGATGGTATGTCTCATGCCAACGGTGGCCACTTAGAAATTAAGGGAAGAGCAGATAAGTGTCTTTACAGAGAGTATGTGGCTTAGAATAAAACAGGAAACATTTCCATGGTTATCCTGTTGTGCTGCTCATGACGGCATCAGAAGGAAGAGCAGACAATGCTTCTCCCGGCCAAGTGCCACTTCCTGGAGCAAGGGACAATCAGGATTGAGAGCAAAGGTGTAATCAGGAAGGCAGGCACCTCTGGGCCCCCTGTGAACACATGTCCCTGTCCACTAACTAAGAGGGTGGCCCGCACCACCACCACCTTCCTTAAGAGAACGTCATAGAATAAATCTTTCCTCGTATATCTGTCTTTGAAATTAGATTTTAATACATGTGGTCTGGGTCTCTAGCCTACATATTAAAAAAAAAAAAAAACAAGGGAAGGGTACCGAATACTCGCTATCTCCTGAAAAACCAATTCCTTGATAAACCTTTAATGTTGGCAATGTTTTAAGTTGAGTATTATATATGGTAGGAAGAGGACTATAAAAAACAAATTTCCAAATCACGGAGGGTGTAAACGGAAAAGTGCTTCGCTGATTAATAAGACAGTATGGTCTAGAACTACCTGGCAGGTGCACGCATCCAGTCCTGGGAGAGCTCAGGGAGGATCCACAGGGCTCTAGAGGTTTCCCCGCCCCATGGGGTACCACTTAAAGAACCCCACAGATGGACCATTCAAAGAGTGAAGAAGTATGTACAGGGTGACAAGTGCTGTCACTACAAGACCAGGTCAGAACAATTTGTCTCTTCTAAAAAAACCAATACGCTTAAGAGATCTCTTGAATGGAACACTTTGTCCGGTAGGAAAGAAGATGCCAACAGGCTGCTCAAACCATTTAATAAAAGCGCATCCCAAGAATCAGAAGAGACAAGTCTGGCAGGAAACAGGGAGAAAGGCTCTTTTCTCATAGTCCCGTGAAAGGACAGACTTTTGAGGAAAAGGAACAGAATGAGAAAAGGGGGAAAGAGTGTGGTCTTAGAATATTAAGAAGGAAATGACTATAGATTTAAAACTATATAAACTAGACAGATAAATAGATTTAAGTACATGTAAATCATATGACTCTATTATGCCTATGAAACAAATGTGTACTGCTCTTGCCATTAACACATTACTCTAGTAATTATAAGAAAGATTTCATTGCCCGGGAAATTTTTCAAAGCAAAGACTTGTGTGAAAGCTCAGCCTAAGATTATCTTCCTCTCCGTCTTTAGTGAGTAGAGTATCTTATGCACAGTATCTAATGCAGGAATCACAACCAGAACAACAGCCGTACTCCTTTTTTTCCCCCAAAGAAACAAAAACAAATCAGTATGACAACATCATGTGGATTCAATTAGCACTTGGCAGGTCATGAATAACTTTTAAACAACCTTCTTTTAAGTTGGAAAGTGTTAAAACATACAGTAATCATGGCAACAGAGTGCCTTCCTTACAGTACTCTGACAGGCAGAAATAGCAATCTGAAGAGCTAAGTCTTGCTTACAGAAGAGAAAAATACTGCTCCTTGGGCCACTAGCAGTTCCTGCAAGCAGTCCTCTTGTCCCAAGGATCTTCCTCTTTCAGTACATCCAAAGCCAATCTGAAATCTCCCTCTGATTTTCAGAGGGTTTTACATAAATACAGAGGGAAAGAAAAGAAAAAGAATTCGCTGCAATCATTTATACTGTAAAGAAACGCTACTGAATTGTTAAATATCCTCAGAACACCAAAGCAAATGGCATAATTCTGTATCTCCTGTTGGTTAGGGAAGGTAGAATGTCTTGATTCAAGTCAACAAGAAAAGTCTGGTAGAACAAAAACTATTACTTGGATAAATAAGACCAACCCAGGTCTTACAGTATGGTAACTACTGCTCAGGCAAGATGCCACAGGAGTGTCTCATCTTGATGTAAATGAATTGGGTGCACCTGTCTGGGATGGGAGAACTTAACATTGAAAACACACCCTTTGTTCTGAAAACCCTAATTGTGGCCACCTGTCCAGAGCCAGGTGCACGTGGCTTCACAGGCTTCATCGCCTGATTAGTGCTCATTTCTTGAGGAATCTCTGACAGACGCTAAGAAGAATGGGCTTCATGCCCCAGAAAGTGAAAGTGAAATATGACATGGGAAATAGTCAGATTTACCGCTCAGCTCCATGTGTCTTGCATATTACTATGATCTGTGCAAGACGTTTGCTGTAAATAAGCCTGTGCAGTGTACAGTATGTTTTCCAGGAGACCTTTAAAGAACAGCTTGCAGACAAGAGGTGCTAGCCTTAGTTTCACAGCCAGCAAAACTCCATCCAAGAGGCTTTGGCATGTCCCCACCTCTTGTGTGGAGCTGGCTTCAAGGCAACTTTGCCGACCAAATTCCAAGGGTCAGCACCTCGAGTCAGCCACTGTTAGGTATTGCACACCAAACAGCGAGCGGAAACTCAGACGTTCCGATCAACGTTTAGAAAACAAAAGGCTCACTTTCCCCCCATAACAGTGTATTAAAAACAACTCGGCTGACTTTGCAACGAGGCATTCGCGGTAGTAAATTAAATGGCTGAAGCTTGTGCTTTTTCCAGCACGAGAAAGGAACTGTGCTTCACCATCACCGGTATGCAATCACTGAGGCTCATTTTTAAACCTTTCCTTTCTGAAAAAGCCTCCCCCCCCCAAAAAAAAAAGAAAGAAAAAAAAACTTTTCAGGAAATGAAATGCAAATAGTCACAGAACAGGATCATAAAAGAGAAAGCCTCTAGGCATTTTTTTTTTCTTTTCAGGCAACACGACTGCTTTTAACACACCGTAAGCTTTCCTAAAAATGAGATTAGTTCTTTTGTGACCATCCTCAGCCCTTTTCCACCCTCTCCGTCTCCCGGCTGGCCAGAATACATTCAGGAGAGCGCCAGGGCAGAAGGTGAGGAGGTGGTCAGCTCAGTTACACCTCTCGCCAGACGAGCGTTAGGCAGATCATTTAAGGCAATCACATATTCTAAGCCTAATGGACGGCACGCAGGGAAGGAGAAAGGTAAAGACGCGCAGGAAGGAGAAGCTTCCAGATTTTTTTTTTTTTTCCAAAGGCAAAGCCACGGTACTCGAGCTATGTCTGAATTTGCCTCTGACCATCTTCAAAACAAGTCCTTGGGATTTATCTGTAAGTTGATGCTTCCTGTCCTCGCTCAAGGTGGAGCTGAAACCAGTTGCAAAATTTCACTCTGCTGGAGTCCAGAGGCAGCAAGAAAATGAGGTCTAAGCTTGTAAGGAGGGAAGCGGCAGAGGTTTCCCCGCCGCGCGCGGGGCCGGGGTAGCAGAGGCGGGGAGAGGAGGCGCCTGGCGAGCAGCCTCCGGCCAAGCGCTCGCCGGGCTCGGCGCTGCAGGCGCGGTCACCCCCGCGCGGCGCACGCGGCTCTCCCGGCCCGGTGCACACGGGCCTCCGCCAGGGCAAGCCCGGGGCCGGCTGGGACCCCCGGCCGGGCTCGCCCGAGGGGTGCCAAGCTCAGCGCAGAGCTAGGGGGCTCCAGCTTGGGTGTTACTGCTCCCCAAAGGGAAAAGGCGCCCTCTCGGTTCAAGCCCACCCTACAGACACTCCCCTCCCCCGGCCCCTCTCCCCAGAAACTCTCGGACACCGCTAACGGCGCCCACCCACGAGTGATCACGCCTTACGAGGAAGTGGAGAGGACAGAGGAGAGCGAGACTGGAGCGAAGACCCGGCTACTCCAATCTGCAGCAATTGGGGAGGGCTTGCAAAATGGAGCAGGTGATGCGACTTAAAGCAGGTGATGCTGCCCGGGTCACAGCAACCTGTAGGATTGCTGCAGATTGCAAACTTGGCTTGGAAGGCGGTGGTCCCCGCGGAGTCCTCCATCCGACTCGCACCCTGTCGGGCTCGGCGCGCGGAGAGGTGCGGGGCGCAACTTGGGAGCCAACGCCAAAGACGCGGGTCCCGCTCGGTGTGGCTGGCGCCCCCTCGCCCACGCCCCCCGCTGCCCAGCACTTACCTCGGGCAGCCGCAGCCCCCGCCGCCCAGAGGCACAGCCCCAGCCACCGCAGCCACCGGCGCGTCCCTCCGCCGCCGCCTCCCGCGGCCGCCGCTGTCCCCATGCTCTTCGCCCCGCGCCGGGGCACGGCTCCTCGTCCTCGCTCCGGGATCCCGGGAGAGGCACGGCGACGCAGGGCCCGAGGCAAGGGGGTCCCGGGGGTCTTCAGCGAGTGACTGTGCTCCACCGCCGCTCCCTACAGCAGCGGGGCAGGGCGCTCCGAGCCGCCGCTGGAGGGGCACCCCGAGAAAGCGCGCGTCCCCATAGCCTCCCTTAGCGCGGCGACCGCTGCCACCGGAGTCGCCCGCAGTCTCCGCCGCGCCGCGGACTACCGAGCGGAGGAGCGAGTCCGCATCGCTAATGAGACCCCGCGGCCGCCCCCGCCCCTCCCCTCGGAGCGACAGCCAATGAGCCGCGCCGGGGCGGGGCGGCGGGAGGGGCGCCGGCGGGCGGGGGCGCAGGTGAGCGCGGCGGCTCCACGTGCCCCCGGGTGCTCCGGGCCCCCCCAACAGCGCCCGCTCGCGGGAACAGAAACGCGGCGGCGGGGGACAAGTCCACGCCTCGGGATGCCGGGCGCAGCCGGCGGGCTTCTCGGAGGCGAACGCAGCGCAGAAGGATCCGTGGGCATCTAGGTTGCTTTAACTCACTGTCAGCTGCTTCCAGGAGACCTCTGTTTTGTTCATCAACTTTCAAAGTCCTGCCTCTCCTGCTTCCACTTTTTAACATCAGATCAGACATCACTCCTAAGAAAAAGACTAAAAATCAATGCAGAATGGGGGAAAAAATAATGAAATCAATCCATGATTGCAACTATGCTAACTACACTCATGTAAATAAAGAGAAATTACAATTGTGGATTCATTAAGGAGTATGTGATCAATTTTTATTTTACTTTTTCTTTTTTTCCTCTGATTCCCTTTTCTCTTGTCCTCATGACTCCGGAATCTCAAAACTTTTCAACTTTTCATCTTGTTGCTTGTGGTTTTTTGTTTTGTATGTTTTGAGACGGGGTCTCACTCTGTCGCCCAGGCTGGGTTGCAGGAGCACATCGTGGCTCCCTGCAACCTTGAACACCTGGCCACAGGCAATCCGCCTGCCACGGCTTCCCAAAGTGCTGGGATCACAGGTGTGAGCCACCGCACCTGGCCCTCAAACTTTTCAGAAGCTCCCTCCTTTCTGATAGCTCCTATTTTTGTTAGTTTTAATCTGCACCCTGGGAATTGTCTTTCTGCTAAATATTAGGGAAAGAAGAGACGTGCTGGGCCTTTATAACAAGAAGGAAATAATACTTTCTTAAAATACTGTGGTTTATTTCTTTTTTGTTTTTGTTTTGAGACAGGGTCTTTTTGTGGTTTGTTTTTTAATAGATTGTCAAATCTTTACTTAAGGGGCTTTTGAAAATGCCTCTCAGTTGCCTCTTATACTTCCCTCTGCTAAAGGAGTAGCTTTAGAGAGATTTTCTAGGCCACTCAGTTTCAGAGCAAAGAACACGCCCAGGGAGCTGCTCTGAGTCCAAGGCCCCTGCGGCAGCCACCCCAATATCTCTGGAAGGGGGGGCCCTCAAAGTGGCACCAGAACTCAGCTGGTCAGAATGCATGTCCCCTTTGCCTCGTTAACCCTATTAGAAAAGAAAGCCCCGGTTTGAAAGACGACCTTCCCAGCAGTTCCCAACGGCTCACGCTCGCTCGATATGGATACCCGCACTTTTTAAAAATCCATCTCTCTTGTCAAAGTGCTACCTGCTCCCAAACACCTTTCTCTGGAGAATAGAAAGTTTAAGGTGAGGTAATTGTTCTGGATGAGGTAATTGCACTGACTCGCTTTCTTCTGAAGAAAAAGAGGATGATAGGCAGAAAGATTGATTCCTTGATAAGCACACGCACCATCCCTCTCCTGAGTGCCACCAGACAGGTGAATGTCAGCGCAAGGAGCGGACTGTTTCCTCCACCCTGGTGCAGCTCAATAAAAGGTCTGGGACCTAGTGGAGAAAGCCAAGCTCTGGGGAACGAATGCTTCAAAGCAAAAACTGATGCGGGGCTGGCTAGGGACTTGCCCGGAAATCTCTTTAGAATCTTGGTAAATGAGGGTTTTGTCCTTTTCCTCTGAGAAGGTGAATTGAGAATTAATCTACCAAATATGCTTCACCTGTCTTCTGGAAAAATAGTCATTCATCGCCCGACTTTCCTTATTCTTCAAGACTATGTGGCAGTTCTGTCACAAATGAGTATTTTCTAAAAAAAAAGAGAGAGAAAAGAATTACTATGTGCCTAAGACAGGTACTGCTACTGCCCCACGAGGAGTAAAAGTAAAATCAGTTTTATTTTGAAATGGGATCTAAGAATTGGATGAACCAATTTTAGGTATTTAATTTTAATAATGCAAGTAAAATTGCAATGATGAGAGAGAAGGAAAACTAGTATCCTTTGAGCATATACAGTGCTCGACAAATGGGTCTTTCATATATACGATTTTTTTAAAGCAGAACCAAACCCTACAAGATAGGCACTATTATTCCTATTCAATATTTAGCAGGTGAGGACAGTCAGATTGAGTTTAGGAGTAATGTAGCCCCAGGTGACATAAGTAAGTGGCTGAATGTCAAGAATGATATACCAATTTGTGTAATTCCGAACTCAAAATGAAGACTCGGGTGGGTGTCCATTTCATCGGGTTTTCCAGAGATAGATTTTCCACCTCATCCTTCTCCAAACTATTTAGCTATTAGGTTGGCAGAAGTTGAATCTTCAGTATCAAGAAGATATTCCACATGTTATACATACTGTATTAATTGCATACCACATATTATGTTCCACGTATTAATTCAACCCTGTATTACTCTAATTCTGGCTAAATTAAAATATGTATGAATTGTACTCTATTCCATCTGCAGAGATATCCATATCCATTTGGAGAAATAGAGTAATTGCTACCTGGGATCGCTATCTCTAGTCAAGGAATAACAGCATAGAATAGAAGAACTGGCCCGAGAGTTAGGATACCCGGGTTCTAGACCCTTACCCTAGACTCGGGTGCTAGACCCTGTGAGAGACTGGCTAGATGGTGCGAGGAAAGTCAACATCTCCTAGTTCCTCATCTGTAAAATGAGAGTGTTTAGCCAGGTGATTTTAGGATCGATCCTACTGAACAGCCATGATTTTTAACTCTAGCATATTATGATCTTGAATACTCAAAATATTCAACTCATAAGGACTCTGCCCTCATGACTCTATCATCTTCCAAAGGTCCCACCTCTTAAGACCATCGCATTGGTGATTAGATTTCAACCTATGAATTTTGGGAGGGACCACACAGCACCAGGTGATACTAATTCAATGAGTAGACTTGATAAAGTGTTTTTCTCAATACTTCGTTGTATGAATTGACTATGCCCGTTTTCCAACACCTTATCCGTAAAGATAAACTGGTAGAAAGTTTCTACTTCCATTGCCTTTCAGTCATCTCTAACTCAGCTAGTCTCCAAAAGTAGAAAGTGTTTGAGTCAAACTTGGAGGAGGGGACACAGAGATTGAGAATGGAGAGATAAACTCTTTCACATGTAGTATTTTTTTTTTTGTAAAAAAAAAAGTGGTTTACTATAATTCCTTAGGAAGAGCTCTGTATTTGTCTGGAAAAAAATTCTTTAACCAACCTGCTTAGCATAAGTAGTAAAACTTCAAGGGAAGATAAAGATGGTAGAAATAGTCTACTGGAGTAATGGGAAAAGAATTGGATGTTCTAGGAGATGAAAGAGGAAGAAGGGAGATAAGGAGTTGGTGAAAATACAACCCTGCAAAGATGAGGTCTTTCCCCTTGGAGTTGCAGATCATCACTAAGGTGATGGAGGGGAGTGAATTATTCATGAGAAATGGTCGAGGGATTGTACAGGCATACCTCATTTTATTGTGCTTCACTTCATTGCACTTCACAGATACGGCGCTTTTTTTTTTTTCTTTCTTTTACAAATTGAAGGTTTGTGGCAATCTTGCATTGAACAAGTCTATGGGCACCATTTTTCCAGCAACACAAGCTGAGGCTCACTTGGTGTCTCTGTGTCACATTTTGGTGATTCTCCCAATATTTCAAACTTTTAAATTATTATGATATCTGTTATGATGATTTGTGATGGGTGATCTTTAATGTTACTATTGTGATTATGTTGGAACACCACGAATCGCACCCATATATGGCGCATGTGAACTCCATCAATGTTGTGTGTGTCTTCACTTGACGTGGCCATTCTCCCACTTCTCTTCCTCTCCTCCAGCTTCTCTGTTCTCTGAGATACCAAAATGTGAAGTTAGGCCAATTAATAACCCTACAGTGGCCTCTAAGTATTTAAGTGAAAGGAAGAGCTTCACATCTCTCACTTTAATTCAAAAACTAGAAATGATTAAGCTTAATGAGGAAGGCAAGTTGAAAAGCCAAAAACAAGAATTCTTATGCCAGTTAGCCAAGTTGTGAATGCAAAGGAAAAGTCCTTTAAGAAAGTTAAAAGCTCTGCTACAGCGAACACACTAATAATAAGAAAACAAAGCAGCCTTATTGCTGCTACGGAGAAAGTTTGGGGGTCTGGAGAGAAGATCAAACCAGCTACAAGATTCTTTTAAGTCAAAGCCTAATATGGATAAAGACCTTAGCTCTCTTCAGTTCTATGAAGGCTGGGAGAGTTGAGGAAGCTGCAGAAGAAAACTTGGAAGCTAATAGCAGTTGATTCATGAGGTTTAAGGAAAAAAGCATCTCCATAACATAAACATGGAAGGTGAAGCCACAAGAGCTCATGCAGAAGCTGCTACAAGTTATCCAGAGGATCTAGCTAAGATCATTGATAAAAATGGCCACACTAAACAACAGATTTTGAATGTAGATGAAACAGCCTTATACTAGAAGAAGATGCCATCTAGGACTTTCATAGCTAGAGACGAAATGTCAATGCCTGATTTCAAAACTTCAGAGGACAAGCTGATTCTCTTATTAGGGGCTAACGCAGCTGGTGAGTTTAAATTGAAACCCGTGCTCATTTACCATTCCAAACATCCTAGGGCCCGTAAGAATGATGCTAAATCTACTCTGCCTGTGCTCTATCAGTGAAACCACACAGCCTGGCTGACAATACATCTGTTTACAGTATGGTTTACTGAATATCTTAAGCCCACTGTTGAGACCTACTGCTCAGATAAAAGATTCCCTTCAAAATATTACTGCTCATGGAATGCTCCTGGTCACCCAAGAGCTCTGATGGACATGTACAGGGAGATAAATGTTGCTTTTCATGCCTGCTAACACAACATCCATTCTGCAGCCCATGGAGAAAGGGGTAATTTTGACTTTCAATCTTCTTATTTAAGAAATACATTTTGTACGGCTGTAGCTGCTATAGATAGTGATTCCACTAAGGGATCTGGGCAAAGTAAATTGAAAACCTTCTGGAAAGGATTCACCATTCTAAATGCTATTAAGAATATTCATAGTTCATGAGAGGAGGGCAAAATATCGACATTAACAGGAGTTTGGAAGAAGTTGATTTCAACCCTCATGGATGACTTCAAGGGGTTCAAGACTTCAGTGGAGAAAGTAACTGCAGATGTGGTGGAAATAGCGAGAGAACTGGAGTAGAATTAGAAGTGGAGCCTGAAGATAGGACTGAATTGCTGCGATCTCATGACACGGTTTGAACAGATGAGGAGTTGCTTCCTATAAATGAGCAAAAAAAGTGGTTTCTGGAGATAGAATCTATTCCTGGTGAAGATGCTGTGGATATTGTGGAAATGACCACAAAAGATTTAGAATATTCCATAAACTTATTTGAGAAAGCAGTGGCCGGGCTTGAGAGGATTGACTCCAATTTTGAAAGAAGTTCTACTGTGGCTAAAATGCCATCCAACAGCATTGCATGCTACAGAGAAATCTTTCATGGAAAAAAGAGTCAATCAACATGGCATTTAAAGAAATTTCAAGTATTTAAAGAAATTGCCACAGCCACTCCAACCTTCAGGAACCACCACCCTGATCAGTCAGCAGCCATCAACATCAAGGCAAGACCCTCCACCAACAAAAAGATTAGGACTCAGTGAAGGCTCAACTGATCATTAGCATATTTTCTTAATAAAGTCTTTTGTAATTAAGGTATTTACAGTGTGTTTACAGATAAAATGCTACTGCACATTTAATAGACTATAGTGTAGTACAAATGTAACTTCTTATGCACTGGGAAACCAAAAAAATTGTGTGGATCACTCTATTGCAATATTTGCTTTATCACGGTGGTCTGGAATTGAACCCGAAATATATTTGAGGTATGTCTGTATTTTGCATCTATATTATTGAAGATAAAACAGACACTCAGCAAAGAGGAAAAGACCCTAGATATGGAAGCAGTCAAAAAGTACGGAGAAAGCTTTTGACATCCCTAAACCATATGCTGAGTTCTTTTAGGAGCAAGAAGTGCCCCATTTAAAATTTGAGGAAGTGCATCATTTAAAATATGAACCAAAGCAAGAGGTCAGAATTCAGTGACATCAAGACCCCTGGGAATAGAACACAGCTGAAGGGAGAAGAGATGGACATAGGAACATTGAAGGGAGACTTAGGGGAAGAAGAGCTGAAAATACTAATAACTCCACCATTCATTTCTGTATCATAATTTACCTAACTGTCTCAACTAGAATGGGCAGTTGTAGTTACAGTTGCCGTAAGAATCTATCTTAATGTTGCTAGGGGTTTTTAAAGTTGCACATGATTCCTCTCTTGGGCATGGGTAACAGAGAGGCAATCTTCCTGTATTTGAAACGCTAACATTGTAGCTTTCCTCTTCCTTGAAACTGAGGACTATTTCTGAAGATCCAACTAACAATTTATTTGTGGCTCTGTGACTGTCCAGTGTTTCGGATGAAAGCTTACTGTCTCTATTAATCATACAATTATGGCAATAAATCGGAGAAAAATCAAAACTCAGCTGGACAAAAGGACAACAGCTGGCAACATCAATTGGTGAACTTGGCGATACAATTAAAAGAGATATTCTATAAATGATATTTCTGTTGGGAATACTCTGTGCCAGTCATTTCCCCAGGACCATCTTGGTCAAGAGTGGCACATTTCAGAAATGCATGAGACTTACAGAGAGCATGCTGAGTTTTATTCACCACTCTGTGCTCACCGCCCAGCTCAATATTGATGAACCTCTTGGAAACAGGGGGAAAAAAGCATGCTGAAAGCTGGAAAGCTGCAAGTGCTTCACATGTGATGTTCTATCTGTGTACAATAATCCACGTTAACAACCTTCCCTGTTAAAGGCAATATGGGATCGTTTGTTAAGTAAACTCTCTCTCTCGCACTCAAAATTAGAGAAGTGTATTTCAGAGATTGGGCTATGAAGCAGCAATAAAGTACAAAAATCCAATACATTTGTTTAAAAAGGGCGGCAGGGCACCAAGATAAGACTCTAACTAAACAGGTTTTCCTGACACCGCAAATGTACCTTGCCCATTTCGTACCCTGGGAATTCTTCCTAGAATCAGGCATCTTGGAGTTTCAGCTGCAGCTGCTGACACAGACGAATGGAAGAACTTAAAAATAATAACAAGGAACACAATTCTTTGGCAGTAAAATTAATGTGTTAGTGCTTTAAAAAATAATAAACTGGGATGAGAAAAGATGAGATACGTTAACTCGTAAAAGATGTAGCCTCTGATGACAGCGGAACACGTGACCCCTGAGTTCCCTGACCTTGGCATTTAGCATCAGAAATGTGACAATTTACACATCCCAGCACTTAGTGTTTGCAGGAGCTTGGGAAAAGCTTGATATATTTCCATATTGGGAAAAAGTAGTACTATCCTTATTGTCAAATGGAAGACGCTGCCCAAGCTTGGTGGGGTGTGTATTCGGTCAGGTTTTTACTGCCAAGTTTTGTCTGTATTTGCTTCTTCCACATTCCACCTTGGAATGTCATTCATTCATTCATTCATTTGCCTCTTTTTATCTATTCTGGTAGGCTCTGTGTCTGCTGGTGAGTAGAAAGAAAAGAGAAAAGACATCCAAAGATAATGAAAGTGAATTTGTAGTTCTTGAAGGGTTCAAGGTCATGTGAATGCCATGCAGCCTCCACTAGACCAGAAGATACAGCACACAGCTCTCTCCAAATAGAAGAAGGCTTAAGCCCTGAAGAGGTGATTGCCCTGCAGGTTCTTGGTCAGGAATAGAATAAAGAGTCAAAAATGTGACAAGTGGAACAAACTCACTTTCCAATGACCCCATCACCTGATTAATATTATGAGATACATTTATTATTATTTATTGACAACTTGAAAGAGCCTTTTAGAATTGGAATAGAAAAAACACTTCTGGCATAGAGTACGGTTTCTCTCAAACTGGCAAATGCACCAAGAGCAAATTAATTGTTGGGGGGGAAGTGGAGTTAGATGCAGAATTTGCTATATGCAGATGTGAATATGGCCAGCAAATACATTTTTATAGTAAAGCTACACATTCTTTGCACCAGACCAAGGGCTAAGGATTGCATGGGTGCAGTTGGAGAACATCTAAGTGTCAAAATTGAAGACTAGAAAGGAATACATTTCTCATTTGGAGTAACAGAACCAAAAGAAAAACAAGGTATCTGGTTTCAGGAACAAAATGTGGCAAATAGAATGGTAGTATACACATTTAGGAAGTAGCCTGTATAATTATGAGAATGTATCTAACAAGCCACTTGTAAAAGCATCATCCAGAAATCATTAAGCAAAGAAAAGAATGGTTTCTCTAGAAGGTAAAATAAAAGAAGTAAGCAATATAAGATGTCTTTCCACTTAGATTTTATTTTCTTCTTTCTTTTCCCTTTTTTCTTTTCTTCAGTTGACTTCTCTTCTGGAATAAGATATTGTAAATTAATCCCTGTGACTAGGAAAAGGATGACATCTTTAGTTGATCCTTTAAAGCAGACTTAAGTAGCTGTTAAATGATTCCAATTGAAGATGTGCAAAGAGAAGATACTAGCTCAACAAACAGAATCTGTTCCAGTTTTCAAATGAACCTATGACTTTCCTGCCCCAAACCCTATACCTGCATCCTTTCATCTATCTTTAGAGCAAAAAAAAAAATATTATAATTTGTTATATCTCAAGGCTCAGGAAGTAGAGTTAAAAGCATTCATTAGTAAATGGCTATCATGCATTTTGAAGGAGAAAAGATCTGCTTTACATGTTAAGTAGTATTTTACTGAAAATAAAATTTAAGAGTACCATTTGCAATTTAATTCAACCGCACATTCCACTCATCTTGTCAGGTATAAGGATGACTTCATACAAACTCAAGTACTTGCTTCCCTAGAGACCAACAATTCAGTTCTAGAGTGGACAGTGGGCATCAATTAGAAGGCCATGCTCATTAGCAGTGCTTTGCTAAGAAACTAATCAAAATAGAAAATAATGTTAGAATCTTTTGATTCTCCTGTACTCAAACTACTGGCAAAAATCTCTATACCGAGAAGAGAAAGCAAATTACATACACACAAATACACACAAATACGCACACAAATATATACACTCTCTGGGTAGATGTTCATTCATATATTAATAGATAGATGTATATACATCTCTATATATGTATATATGCATAGAGCATCGTGCATATGTGTATGAATGAACTGGCACATCCACCCAAAGAAAGAGAGATAGAGGAGGGAAGGCGGGGGAAGAGAGAGAGAGAGAAACAAGAGAAGTGAGATATTTGAAGGTATTCTTTAAGACTCTGAGAATAAGGAGATAACTTCTGACCAAAATGGCCTCTCAGTTTACACTTTAACTAATCATTTTCTGCTTTATGTCAAGAGGAACAATAGATAACATATGAAAAAAATGGACACACACAGCCTGGCTCAGAACCAAGATAAATATCTGCATGGATCTCAACAGAACACAGCTGCTAAATGGTGAGTGGAGCTAAATCCAGGGGCTTTCTGGGATCTGGCTTTTGAAGCAGGTGGTGGTATATGGGGGTCAGAATAATGCAATGCAATAGGGAATAAATGGCTCTACATCGGATGGGATACTCCAGCCAATTGCACAGCTTGAAGCAGAGACTGGGGCGCAATTACCCAACTCGAGAGGACAACGTAAAAGAAATTCAGACAATCTATAACTGCTGTTTAGGGAAATAGAAAATACAAAGACACAACTTCCTTACTGGGAACAGAAACTAGTAATTCACTGGTTTAAGGAGTGAGATACCTCACAATAATACTATAACCCAGAACTTGTGAATGACTTTTATAAGACCTAGTTTTAGACTGGGAGCCTTGGGTTTTGGATGGAGGCAGCCACACATCTTCAGTCCAGAGAATGATGATCGCGAAAGGAAAGAGGTGATGGGGGAGGGGGAGGTGAACAGGAAAACGATTCTCTGCCTTAAAATGACTGTAATAACCAGTATCCTAAAACATTTGAATAGACTATAATGTTAAAAAACACAGAAAAATCAAAATCAAACTGTGAATGTCAATTCGTTCTTTATGAGAAAAATCACAAATTTTAAAATACATTTATTTGCAATGGTCTAAGTATAAATAAAAGAAGTATATTTATTGTATAATTATAAAAAGTAAATAAAAATTGAAGTCAAACAAACTGAAATGAAACAAGTATTTGTTGATAAGAAACAAGTAGAAATCTTGGAAGTGAACATCATGGTCATTGAAAAGTAATAAACACAATGCTCAAGGTTAGAAAAGGTGAAGAGAGAATTAATGAATTTGAAAATAATACTGAGGAAAATGTCAGAATACAAAAACAATGCTAGTACGACTTCAAACATGTAAGAGGAGTTAAGAAACATTGAGGTTATATGAAGATACTCTGATAAACATTTAGTAAGAGTTAAAGGGAAGGATCATAATGGGAACAGTAGAGAAATAACTTTTTAATGAATAGAAGATGAAAAATTTCCAAGATTCATCTGAAAAATACACTGAAATTTCCAAGTACAGTACAAAAAAATAAATCCACGTAGTGACACATCATAGTGATATGACAAAAAATTAAGGATTAAAATACTATTAAAAATTATTAGCTATTTTAAAAAACATATTACTGACAAAGAAACAAATGACAACAGATTTTATAAAAGTCATTGTAGATAGTCAAAAATGATGGAATAATATCATCAGCATATTCAAGTGAAACAGCATCAATGTAAAACATAGTTAATTAAATATATAAAAATTTAAAATTATTTTCCCCCACATAAAAGATTGAGATGCTTTACTAAGCACAGATAGATATATTCTTAGTATAAATAATATTTTGAGGAATTACGTGAAAATTTTAGCAATTAACTGGAAAAATCAAAATAATCCTAGATCTACATTCTAGATCTAAAGAATAATACAACAGTTGAAATTATAGATTAAAATAACAGACAGATGAAGATATAATTGATGATATTAACGGTAGGTCAGAAGAAATATCCAGAATGAAGCATTGATAAACAATCAAAGGAAAAGAAAGAAATAGAGAAAAGAGCACAAGAGATGTATCATAGATTGGAAAGGTCTAAATTTGGAATTTCAGTATCAGAAGAAAAAGGAGAAAGGGCAAGTTCAATATGAGAAGAGAAAATGTCTGAAAATTTTCTAAAATCACTGAAACTCATTAAGACAAAGATTCAAACATTGCTACAAAGCTGAAGCAGAATAGAAAAGAAAACTGCCCCTAGCTCATCAAGGAAAATCCCTGAAACAAAAAAGAATAGAAAAAATAAATAAATAAAAATTAAGGAAGCAGTAAAACAAGGGAATGGAAGATTAATGATATAACTGCTGACAACCCAAGAAAATGATGAATGTTATATGGCAATGGAACCCTGTCATCAAAAAATCAAAGAAATTCCAGCTTAAATTCTATACACTGTGAAAATACCCTTCTAAATGAAGTTTTTGAGTGGAAAGAGATTACTAACTTTATGCATCTTTACATTATTCTAGCAGACAAAATGGGCATGTATTTCTTCATAAGTTCAAAATCCATAAAGAAAATTTAACAAAAAAATTCTTTCCAATTATAAAACTAGCATAATTCAGACACTTAAATGTATAATATACATGCCAAATAAATCCTATATGAATATAGATACAAAGCTCTAAATAAAACAAATGTATATGTATGTATGTGTGTATATATGTATATATAGGGGTGTCTGGGTGTGTGTGTGTGTGTGTGTGTGTGTGTGTGTGTGTGTGTGTGTGCGTCTTATGCTGTTCAAGCTACTGTAACAAAATACCACAGACTGGACAGCTTATAGACAACAGAAATTTATTTCTCACAGTCCTGGAGGCTGAAAAGTCCAAAATCAAGGCACCAGCAGATTTAGTGTCTGATAAAGCCCCATTTCCTTGTTCATAGATGATACATTCTTGCTGTGTCCTCACATAGCAGGACGGGAAGCAAACTGCTTCAGGACTCTTTTAAGGACACTAATCCCATTCATGAAGGGTCCACCCTCCTGATCTCATCTACCTAATTACCTCTCAGACACCCCACTTCCTAATATTATCCTATTAGGGGATAGAATTTCAACATACGAAGTCGGGGGTGGGTGGGAAGACACAAGCATCCAGTCCATAACATGTGATATGTCTATATCATGAACAAGTTGGAATTTTTCAGGAATGCAAATGGATTTAATACTAGAAAATGGTTGGGAAATGCAGCTTTGTGCATGCAGTATTTTGCCCCTTGCATGGCCACATAAGAGTAGCCTTGGGCCTGGAACACTTTCTCACAGGGAAATAAGGAGCCCTCACACCTGTGCTAGGTATATTGCCATGTTTGGGAGCATCCTTCCCTGTTAAAGGCTCGATGCATGCTTCTTTGTTCTACTTAAAGGTGTTCATTGTATGGCCCTCAGGCACACCCCCAGCTGTCTGTATTGCAGGGTGAGGGGTCAGGCTCCTTTGCTAACAACAGGAGAGGGATGCACACAGACCATCTTCCTACGTCACCTGCAGGACAAACAGAATCCAACTTTATGTGATCTACAGAGACTCACTTTAGATACAAGGACACATATAACTTGAAAGTGAAAAAACCTCCAGCTTGATTCATCTCCTTACATCATACATCAAAATTAATTCAAAATGTAAAAAGCTAGTACTCTAAAATGCCTAAAATAAAATAAGAGAAAAATTTTGTGACCTTGGGTTAGACAATTATTTCTATAATATGACACCAAAAGCATGATTCATAAATGAATAAACTGCCAAGTTGATTTTCATCAAAATTTAAAACTTTCATTTTTCAAAAGATACCATTAGAGAATTAAATAACAATTTATAGAACGTGGTAAAATATTTCCAAATTATGGATTTGATTTTAGACTAATATCCAAAATAAAGTACAAATAATAATAGGCAAAAAAAACCCTACAAAAATCTGAATAATCACTTTACCAATTCAAAAGAGAACAAATGGAGATTATTTACTCAGAGATATCTGTAGCAAGAGAGGCAACCACCATCACTTTAGTTTGGCAGAGACTCACAGACAGGCAGAATAGCAGGAAATCCTTATAATGAAAAAAATAAAAGGTTTCAGGTGTGCTTTGAAGAGGGATTATTGGCATGTGGAACTTGGACGTAGGTTAACTGGATACAGGACATCCAATGTGATTGATTTAGGGACATTTTGGGCTTTCTCTGGTTTGAGTTGAGAGAAGAGGCACAAATGAGGAAAGCTGACAATTATTGACCAATTCCTGGCCTTTCTTGGCCATTGTTGCAGAAGTTTGCAAAGGTTTGGCTCCCTGGACTCATTACTACAGAGGTTGTGGGTCAGAGTGCAATGTCATATATGGTCAGGCCATTGTCCATTTTTATGTTCAGTCTTTCACCAAAAAAACCCCACAATAACAACAAAAAACAAAGAAGCACATGGAAATGTATTGAATGTTACTAATCATTAGGTTAACGCGAATTAAAATCACAATGAGATACCATTACTTAACCATTAGAATGGCTAAAATAAAAAAAGGATTGATACTATCAAATGTTGGTGACCACACGGAGGAACTGGAACCCTCATACACAGCTGGGAACACAGCTGTTTTGAAAAACAGTTTGGCAGTTTTCTACAAAGTTTAGCATACGCTTAACATACCACCTAGCACTATCCCTCCAAGGTATTTCTCAATGTTTTCTTTCTGGGGAGGAGGAGTGAGGATTGTCTATAAACCTGCATGAGGATACATCTTGGGGTCATGGAATTGTTCTAAAACTGGATTGTGATGGTGGTTGCAGCACTCTATAAATTTTCTCAAAATCATCGAATTGTATACTCAAGCATATATTGTATCATGTCAATTATAAATTAAAAAGGACTAAATTAAATTTCTAGAAATTTAGTACTAAAAATTAAAAACTCAATAATGGTTTAAATAATAGTAAGTGATTTCTTTCACTTCAGAGCTCAAATAATAATTATCTTGTATATGTTTTAATTTTACTCATCTCTAAATTTTCCATATTTTATGCTGTGAATAAAGATTTCCTTTCTAACTTTAAATAAAAGATGCATAGATGTCTCCTTTACTCTTGTCTTCACAGACAGCCCAACTTATCTGAGCTCTAATGATTTTTCCCATAGTCTCTCCCTGCTCTCCTATATTCTACTCTTTGGCAAATAAATCTTTCTTAAGTCTCAATTACAATCTTACTTCCTGGTCTAAGAATATACAATGTCTTTTTGCATCTTTTCCAGTGAAAATAATTCAGGTTGGTATTTTAATAACATGTGTAATCTTCCAGGTTCTCAAAGATTAATGATAAGATATTACTATATATCAAATAATATAAAAGATTTACTAAATTCTAGCTCCCCAAACCTATGAATAAATTTGAATAATAGACACATTTCCTTTTTCTTTTAAATGACCACCTTTCTACATTTCTTTCCCATGGATCATACATTGAGGTGAAACCTTATTTATTTATTTATTTACTTACTTACTTACTTAGAGACAGGGTCTTTCTCTGTCACCCTGGCTAGACTGCAGTGTTATGATCATAACTCACTGCAACCTCAAACTCCTGAGCTCAGGTGATTCTGAAAATCTGGGACTACAGGTGCATGCCACCATGCCCAGCTAATTTTTCTATTTTTTTGTAGGGACAGGGTCTTGTTCTTGCACAGACTGGTCTCGAATTCACGACCTTAAGAGATCCTCCCACCTCAGCCTCCCAAAGTACTAGGATTACAGGTATGAGCCAGTGGGCCAGGTCTAATTTTTAAATCTTTAATATAACAGTTAGTATATTCCTCACGATGCCTAAGAAACAACTATGTCTTTCCTGACAAGACAAAGAGGTCCTTCCTCCTTTGGCGTAGCTAATTACCTAGAAATTTAAAAACTATGAATATTCACAGGACATGTCACATGACAATAGTTCCCTGGCAAGGAATCTTGAACTGTGGAGGTCATTCCTCTTTTGCAAAATAATAGAAAATATGTCTGATGAATAACTTATGCTTTGGTTAAAACTATTTACAAAATGGTATTTTTTATATAAGTAACATTTTTCTATTGCCGTCAAAAAATAAAATTAAAAAAGGTTTGAGGCTGTATCATTGGGCAAATTATCCTAGTCAGTAGATATATATTATTCAATTGGAGATAAAACAATGTCCTGATTCCATTCCTGTAAAGGGATTTACTCTTTTGAAGAGATGTCTTCTCTTTGCCTATGTAATCATGTTATGTGTCCCTATTATCTGTACAAATGTGACGATGGTGATTTTGACAGTGATTACTATCATAATGACATACATGGTGTTCGAGAAATTTCTGAATATTGACCAAATGAATTGAGGATACAGAAACCAAATGTTTTAGTTTTGTAAAATCCTTGTTACGTATAAGCATTTCTATTGGCTGCTTACTGACTCACATGTGACAAGAGATAATTTTGCTAAATTGAACAGAAAGAAGTTGCCATTCAATTTAAGTCTTGGCTGCAAGGATAATCTGTACTTTTTATTTTTGTCACTGCTAATCAAAGTCTTGTCTTACCTTGGTGTGTTGAAGAATTTATTCTCAGCAATTCGGCTGCGTGAATTGGCTGCTTTGTAACAGTAAGCCCACATGTACCCGACAGACAAGAATACTCAATTATTACAAGGAAAGAATAGGAATAGCTAAATAAATAATCTTGCCTGCTACTGTGAGATTGTGGTGTGTGTGTTAGAGCTCTGATTATGAGGCCCCATTCTCTGGGCAGTGGTTGTTTTGAAGGCATAGAATTGAAGATGAGGGAGACCTTGGGGGCACATCTAACACATTATCCTAACATAATAAATGTTCACTCTTCACTCCAGGATGTTTCCTCTATATAATCAGGGCTAGTCAGCAAGATCATCCTCTACCCTGTATATTTTGGAACATGAAAACATATTGGTAAAACCTTTAATTTATAGATTTCCTTTCTTTGCTGTTGTTTGAGTCATCAAAAATTCTAGTGTTATGACACTACCAAATAAAGTACATATAAAATGATTTTGAAGATGCCCCAAATCTCATCAACCACAGTTGAACTATTTGCTTTTTCAAGATTTCTTATAATGACTCATAAAAATACGTGTGGACTCTTTTGTGATAAAATGTTAGGGGTAGAATATTTTTCAACTTTGTAACTAAATTCCCAAGTGGGGACAGGGACTCCTTTTATACAGTCTTAAGGGTAGTCATTACTTTATATAAAAATATACCTGCATCAATTAAATATATTAAGTAAAATACAATTAGGTTTGTGCCCAAACATATATTAAAACAATGGTATACTTAATTTTATTTCCACAATGAACTACTTACGCGATCTTGCTTTTTATGTTAGGTCAGTGTGGTTATCAATCTCACAACTTAAAAAAATTGGATTGTTAATTGCTCGAGTATTCTTCAAAGAATAAAGACAATTGTGCATCGCAGCCTTTACTTGGCCACAGCCTTTCCTAGGTACCAACATTACTGTTGCTATAGTATGGAAAAACACTTTTGAAAATTTAACCGATTGTTTATTTTTGTTTTTTTTAATACAAGGCAGGTGGCGTCCCTATCAACTCGGGGTTCTCATGATAACCATGACACAAATAAGGCAAACTCACAAAAATAAATATAAACAAGGCAGAATTTCAAATACTGAGAAACAAGTCAGAACAAAGCCACGTGTTAAAAATAATTTAAATGAATCGTATTATGTATGAGTGTTTGTGTAAGAGGATTCTGGTTTTTGAGAAGTGTGAACTGAAAATCATAAAACAAGAGGGAAGGGTCACCGGGGGCTCGTTGTGAACGTGACCTGCTCATTTCCAGTCTTTGGTTACCATGGTCTACCTACCAGGAAAAGACGATTACTCATTGACAACTTGGAAGAGGCTTTTAGGATTGGAATAGAAAAACACTTCTGGCATAGAGTATGAGGCAAAGCATGGGAAAATTATGCGAAACACACATCTTCTACTGTAAATTAATACAGTTGTTGTTATCTATAGAACAAATATGACATTTTCTGAGTATAGGACATCTGCTTGGTGGTGTTTTTTTCCTCCCCGAATGTAGTTATTTAATTACCAACATGTAATTAAATGAGGCAAAACACTCCAAGGTGCTCAGTTACAGAATTAAACAATCCAATAAAAATGCAAGGCTATTGGTTTTGGCTGTCTGAAATTCATGATATATATATACATACACAGAGACACACATATAAAATAATATATGTGCATATTTGTAGGTATTTATATATATTCTTATATATGATATATATATTTATATATGAGAGAGACAGGCAGAAAATTGTATCTAGACTCTTTCTTTTACCCTCACCTTTTAGACACAGAGAAAAGGGACATCCTTTGCCATACTGGAGTGGTATCTTGAGTTAGGACCTCACAGAGACAAGGGGTATAAGACGTCCATCCACACTGAGCCATATCATTGTTTAGCACTGCCTTTCTGCATTGGTACCAACTGATCTGTTTGGTATATTTCCCTTCATGATCTCATTATCACCACTCAAATAAGACACGAGGGCAAAGCTCTGACAAAATACTGTACTTCTTGAGTGTACATGACTCTCCGGTGAATGGTCACAATCGCTGGTGCAAAACTCGTCAAAATGATAAAAAATCCTTGTAGAGTTGAACCGAGCTGAATGGTAATATCCCTGCTGAAAAGATCTGCCATTTGGCTACTGTTGGGGTTTGTCTCCAGCTGGTGTTTGTATGGGACTGAATCAGCCTTGTTTGAATTTAGTTAACAGCTCCTGGTTAATATTTTGGTTACAGGTTATACCCATAAAAATATTTCCTATATATTTGGGTTGTGTAATATTGAAGAATCTCAAATACAATGACAGCTATGCTTATTCCATTTCATAATGGTGACGAATAGAATTTAATAACAACAGACACTGTGCAACTCTTAATTTTCAAACACCAACCTCATACCACTTGTGCTTCCTGAATAATTGAGTAAATGTCAAGGAGTTAAACCAGACATAATCTGACATCCTTCTATCTGAGAAGGTATGGTTTAATCTTAGCAGAAACTTGAAGAATTAAGCATTGGATAACTTTAAGGTTTTATGATTTTCTAAAAGCTTCATTTTAGCATGAGATTAAGATTCTCATTTGAATAAATAAGTAAAAGTAGATGACTATAAGAGTCAAAACACTAGTGAAACCATAAACACAGAGTCTCGGGTTGGGTGCTCCAAAGATACATTATAAAATGAAGAACTTCTTGCAGCACTGACAGATCATTTCTTAAAGTGGAGTTCAGCTTGATGAATCAACTGATTTTGGTAGCTGAGTCAGGTATATGGTTTGGTGCCACACCAAAAGGAGAAAGAATGCTTCTGTGAATCATTGCGACTAGCTAAGAAGGGAATTAACATATTCAGTATCATCAGAAAAAGTTTTTTCTTTTTTTAAATAAACTTAAAATACAGCTGGTATCTGAGAATCAACTTGCACCTGTTACACCAGTAAAAAAAAAAAAATTATATTAAGTGTCTATTACGAGAAAATAGTTTTCATGAGCATGTATTATGTCTTGTGTCATCATGAACTTTCCACAAATACTTTTGTCCAGAAGTTAAAAGACTTGCCAACCCCTCCCCCTTCAGAATAAACACTGTTAGAGGTAATGCTCAAAAGGCTCATGCTGCTTCTGTGATTTCTGTGACAATTTTGCTTCTGTAAAGACTTAACATTTTTGTCTGAAACTCCTACATGACCAAGAGCTGCTCCTTTTGCAGCACCACCAGGACAAAGCATGGAGACCTCCCAAGGTAAAGCACTTGTTTACCTTGCTGACCCTAAACTGCATGTCCTTATGCCATGTGCTTCTGATAATAATGACACATTTATCATGTTTCACACATCACATGCTTGTTCCAAGTTCCAACTTTCACCTGGCGGGTCTGTATCATATAAAACTTCTGCTAACTATCTGGAGGTAGGACGGTCTCATTTGCAGACTGAGACCCTCCTACTAGCAGCAAATAATAGTCTATCATTCCACTCTGGAGTTCTTTATTTCAAGATCTCCCTCGATTTCTCAGCACACTGTTCCTCTTTTCCATATGGAAACAAGGGGATATTTCATAGCCAGACAAATAGGACTATTTTTAAATTGAGAAAACATGGCCTTGGGTTACATAAGAATGAGAAAAACCTGAGAATTTCAAGGTGTCTCTTTAACTGAACCCGCAGGCAGGAAGAGCCTGGGAAGACTCTGATTGTATAAAAGTCTGTTTTTCAGTCCATTTCTATTTTTCAGTTGGTTGATGGTGTAGGTGGGCCCACTTTTGGTTTTATGCTCAATGTCCCTGCTGGCTCAGAGTGGATGTGAGCAGATGTATTAGTGTTGCTTTGTGTGATACAAGAGGGTTATTTTAAAATGACCCTGGGGGCCTCCTCCAGGTGGTCTGGACAAGGACCCAGCCTGGCAGCTTGCAACGCGGAGTCTTGCTCCAGGCTCAGGGGGCTGCATCCAAGGTCAGCTTCCCATGGGATGATCCTTTCTGGAGCACTGCGACTTCATAAGAGTCCCAGGTTCCGGGCAGCAGGCATTTCCAGGAAATTCCTATTCACTCAGAGAACCCAGATCTAAACTGCCCGGAGTCCAAGATGTTTGTGTGTCATCTCGCTAATAACGTTGCTTGCTCTGCAAAGAGGGATGCAACAGAGGAGGGAATTCTTCAGGAACATCAATCCACAGTGTCTGTGCCCAGAATGCTTGATTGTGGGATAACAAGGGTGGGCAGCCCGTCACTTTTCTTCTCTTAATTACCCCTGTCTGGTGAGATGGGCCAGAGTTTGACTGACAATTTGAAAAAGAAATGATGCACATATGCAATGTGGGTGTGTGTGATCACAAAAAATACAGATCTGATGCCTATAGGTACCTATTTTTATTTGTTCTAAAATTGCCTCCTTCCAGGTACAAGCAGAGTCTCTCCCTCATAGGCACACAGATTCCCTCTGAAAGCCAGAGCGGTGCAAAGAAGCTATTGGGATGGCCCGAATTCCTGGCACTTGTGAAATGATGTTGAATGACCGCAGAGCAAATGCCCTGCAAACATGAAGCAGGAGGGCGATTCAATGACGATCTCATCTTTAACTCAGAGAAGACTACATGTCCAGTGCACACATTGATCCTAAAGAGATGTTTTTTTTTTATTTTGAACTTTTTAAAATTTTGAATTATTTTATTTCAAAATGGAGACAGAGTCTGGCTCATGCTCAGGCTGGTCTCAAACTCCCGAGCTCAAGCGATCCTCCGGTCTGGGCCTCCCAGAGTGCTAGGATTACAGGCATGAGCCACTGAGCCTGGCCCTGAAGAGATCAGATGGAATGAGCTAGAACTAATTTGCTGAATGATGTCCACTGGAAAACCACAGTCAACATGATCCTCCTCTGTGTCTTCCATAGTCTGGACAAATTTTCCTGCCCAAGAATGCCCTCAGTATTTATTTTAGTTTAAACCTGAATCAAAGTATAAACTAACTTTAAATACCCTTGACATTCACAAACCATTTATACAAATGTTATTTATTAGTACTCACAGTATCATAATATGTCAAAGAAGTTTTAACATTCCTCTGTTGTGATGGAGGAGATAGAGTTTCCTCAACAGTGTCTGCTGTATCAAAATGTTCAGAGGGAGAGGGAGTCGTTTTTCACTAAGGCACATCAGAGTGGGGGTTAGCTGAGTATTCGAGTATTCCCCTTTCTCCTTATTAATACTATAAAACCAAAGCTTTCATTCCATTTCATAAACACTGAAATACAAAGATCTGCTACATGTTAATTCAAATCTTTGGGCAACAAAGACAATGGTCAGAATTTGAAAGATTCTGCTCATCCATTCAGTTACTTGCTTATTCTTCAATTTATCCATCTACCTGTCCATCCATCCATCCATCCACTGTTCTCCATCTATTAAACATTGAATGAGTGCCTACCATGTGCTGGCATTTCCAAAGTGAACATGGTAGACACTGCACCTGTTCTTATGAAGATGAATTCCTAGCAGGGTGGAAAGAGGAATTACATCAAGATATGTTTCTTATGCAGCTACATCTGTAGACTATAATCATAGATGCTGTGCACATTTTTACATGAAAATAATGAAATCACAATTGTGATAATCAGTGGAATAGGGTCCTGTGAGTATATATGAAATGAGAACTTAGTCTGAGATTAGAGAATACTTCTCTAAGGAAGAGAGAATTTCTTGTGCAAAGGCTTTGAAGGGAGAAAGAGGTTGACAAAAATGAAAACAAAAACAAACAAAAATAAACACAAACAAAAAAATTCACTGGGTTTGGAGCATATTGAGCCAAGTTATAAACTTAAGGCTCGAGAGGTGGACATGGATTAGACCCTGTAGGGACTTTTGGACTCTGTTAAAGAGATTTTGGTCTTTATTCTTAGACCAACAGGTTATGTTAAAGAGTTTTAAGCAGGAAACTGACGTAATCACACTGCTTTTCATTTTCTCTTCTAAACTCTGTAGTTTTATTATTATATACATTTTTTTTCTGTTTTTTGGAAATGTAATACTTTCTCTTAGTCAAACTTTCAAAGATTTAAAAAAATTATAAAGTGAAAAATTTCCCTTCCACTATAATCTCCCACGCCTTACTGCCCCTTCCTGAAAGCAGCCAATATTAACTACTGTCTTGGAATCTTTCCAAAGATACCTTTTTTTGGACTTTATTTTATTAACATAAAAATTTTTAGTAACATATATAAAAGTAACAATAATAGTATAATGACCCTCCATGTACTCATCATATAACTTCACCAATTACCAGATCAGAGCCAATCTTGTACTTCTATCGTTCCACTCACTTTTTCAGCAATCCTCTCCTAAATTACTTTGAAATAAGTCCAAGATACCATATATTTTATCTGTAAATTTAAAAAGCATCTCTCAAAGGAGCCCCTTTTTAGATATAGCATCAACACCATAATCACACTCCAGAACATAAAATTTTATTGTCATAAAATTCCCAGTGATTTATTCTGGACTCCCCATAAAGCAGGCTCTTTGACAAAGAATTGGAATTGGATGCCATTATACTCTACCTTGGGAGGTGACACCAGGAATCACTTTAAGTAAAGAAATAAAAGTCAACGGAGAATGCTAAAGGAGAGGTTTTGTTGTGGGAAAGTAAGATTTAACTCCACTGGGGATCCCTGGACGCTGAACAGGGCACATATCCTAAGGTTAAGGAACCTGGGCATGTCCTATTGCACCTCATGGGTTGGGAGCTATCTTCCTGGGACATATAATCTGTTCCCAGGGCCAGCAAGTGTCCTCAGACAGAAAGATGTAGGAGACTGGCAGGCCCAGGAACTGTCTGTCTCTGACATGTGGGATAGGCTGGGGGAATATTCTTGGGACACAGTCAGCACCTGATATATCACTCACTTTCCACATAATCTGTTGTTATTTTCTCTCTTTGTTTATTGAGTTGGGATCCACATAAAGTCCATGAATTGTGATTGGTTAATATGTCTTTTAAGTGCATTTCTAAAATTATTGTTATAAAATCTAGTCTTTTTTCTGTAGAATTTGTCACAAACTCTATTGCAGAGTTCATCTCCATAATGCTGTTTAACATGTTTTGTTTGTCTCTGTATTTCATATACATTGGTAATTATTGCATTTAAATTTAATTTTTTTTTTTTTTTTGCCAGATGACTTTGTCGGTAGTCATATATTCTTCCATCAGGAAGCACATAATTTCTGGTTTCCTCTCTCATTGTGGTTGTAGCATTACCGAAAGTTCAGTACTTGTCCGTGAGGCCAAAGAACAAGGGCAAGGGTTTGAGGAAAAGAAAAGAGAAGTTTATTAATTTGCTGACAAATGAGGAGGATGGTAGACTTGTATCTTAAAGAACCATTGTCCTCCCTTTAAGCAGATATACAGGAGTTTTAAAGGGGGTTTTCAGTTTGGGACTATTGCTGCTTAACTATGGCTGGTGGTCCTGTTCAACCTTATCTCATAACCTTTTTTCCTTCGAGCCATCTCCTGTGATTTGAGATACTGGAAAACAAGGAACACTCCTCTGCCCCTCTGATTACTGGTCTCAGGCAGGAATGCAGGTTTTAATTCCCAAAAAGAGTTGGGGGTGTTTTAAAGAGATAACTTCTAAAATATTTTATCCCTTTCCAGACCTTTACCTCTGTTACAGTAGCAGTGATTGTAGACCACTAACTGAATACATTAATTCATTAGCAGCTACAGAAGAATAATAGTCTGACTCTATCATCCCTTCTTCAATTGTTCATGTGAATACTTCCATAAAAAGAAGCTTGTTGTCATCAAGATATGGTTGCCTAAGGTAACCATAGAGGTTGTTAGAGGTTGATTGTTTATGTTCTTTTATCTTTATCTGTGAATATTCTAAGTTACTTTTAATATCTTCTAAAAGTGATGACTGATTTTTTTTGTATCATTATGAACTCCCTATTGAAATAGTTTAATATTTTTCAATCCACTACAGTTATGATCTTTCCTGATGCTCCCATTGTGTCATTTTAAGTCACTGAGTCCCTGCTCCAGTTGGCGCCCAAGTCCTTTGGACACAGTGTTCTCATCTCAGGGAGCTTCCTTGATTTCTGGTGTAGAAATGCTCATCTTGTTTCCTTTATAAACCCACTGACTTTTCTGGGTACCCTCTCCCTGGTTATTTTGAAAATCATCTAAGACAGTTTTTAGCCTGAAATAGCTACTTTTTCAAGGAGTCTTGGTTCTTTCCTACTTGTGTTGGGACATCAGGACCACAACTGGGCTCTAGGGTGATTATTCGTTACTTGATCTCTCTTTGTTTTTAGGCCTTTCTAATGGACAGAGCTAAAAAAATATACATTTTTAAAAAATAAATAGCATTATGAGTTTATACTGACACTTCCACTTAGAAGGCAGGACTACAGAGATTTTATTTAACATCATTGATCTTACATCAGTATTTCTTTTACCCTATACCCCAAATCTTAGCTCTTAATAACACCAGCGTAATTACTCCTGCCTCACCCTAAACACACAACAACCTCATCATAATAGTATCACCATACCACCAACGATGCGATTACTAAAACAGCTACATTTTTTGTTTTATAGTTTGTTCCTCCCAGGATCTGTTCCACTCCGAATGTGCAACCAAGTGACTGGGTTTTAAAGTTCCTTGAAATATTTCTTCTCCGAGTGGTTATGTCAAAAATTGACTTGCATAGTTATTATTTATTTTGTTTTATTCTTATTTTTAGGATCATTTTTTAAAATTTTATTTTATTTTATAATTATATATGTACCTGATTACAAAATCTAATTTATAAAATAAAGAATATTCAAAGAAGTTTAGCTTAAATTGTTGATCTTTTTACCTTAGTCCCAAGTAGGCAACCTTAACAGTGTGTGTGTGTGTATACACACACACAAATACGTGTATACATCCATATACATTCATATACATCCATATACATCCATATACATCCACACACACATGTGTATTTGTACTCCCCTTCTCCTTAGATAAGTGATAGTACTTTCGAGAATGCTTTTTCTCATTGACATTGGTACAATATCTTAGAAGACAACCTGTCATGCCAAAAGCTACTATAAAATAAGAGCCAGGAACGTATGGATGTGATATATCTGGTAAATACAAAGCTGAAGTCCATTACATAGTGTAGTGAACGTTTATGTTGTTTTATGGCTTTTTTAAAATGAAATTCTTAATTGCTATTTACTTGCTTTTTTTGTTTGTGGCTGGTCTTGCTGGATAAAAAATGGTTCTTTGATTTGTCTGAGTTAAAGACTCCTCTTGAACTCTGATACAGTTTCATACAGGTTGTCATAAGAACAGCCTGCACAGTTCCCATGTGCGCTCACAGCCCTCGTGCTACGTGCCCACCTGGTGTGAGAAGACATCGGCTTTCCAATGTATTAGCAATTTAGAAACACAGTTTCCTCTTTTGTTATTTTCAATTCAATGCATTGCTTTTTGCATGTATCAGAGTCAGTAATAAGTGAAACTGGATTAGTCAATTTCACTATGGATTACTGTCCAATTTAAGTCAGTTTTCTTTTGCCTGTGCTCCGGAATTAACATAATGAAGTAAGATCTGGCACTGAAAGGAAAACGAAGGTCATTTTCCAAGTTGTATGTTGTGTGTGTTTTTTTATTTTTAAAACACATTATGTTTCAATTCTGTCAGGAAAATTAATGCTTCCTTATCACTGCAAACGAAATAGAATTTCAGATTCTTTTTGATTACTCTAAGTCTGGGAAATGGAGTTAGCTTTAACCAGAGGAAGCTTGCTCATATCAATGAACTTTACGTGAGGATCCAACAATGAACATTTTCAAAACTGGTGGGTGTTTGGGTGGCAAGGATGTAAGAAGAGAACCTGGGATGGATGACTAAGGAACTTCCATGAGTGGACACTATGTGGTGTGGAATTCAGGTGGCTGATTTGCAATGTGTGAATTGCCTCACTTGAATTGGAGCATAGATACTTTATGAAGCCTGTGCAAACACACACCTAATTATATGCCTAAACCTTTTAAATATAATAAAATAAAAAATTAATATTCTTGCTAAAATTTCATTTCAAAACTTAAAATCATTTAACATTATTTTAACAAACTACCAAAAATCGAAACAAAAAAATTAGGAGGCAAATATCATTTACTAAAAAGAGATTCATTTCTGGCTTCCTTTAAATACAGTCATGCATCACTTGATGGGGATGTGGTCTGAGAAATGTGTCCTTTGGCGATTTTGTCAGGCGAACATCACAGAGCGTACTTATACAAACCTAGATGGTATTGCTTACTACCCATCTAGGCTAAATGGTACGGCCCACTGCTCCAAGGCTACAAATCTGTAGAGCATGTTACTGTACTGAATATTGCATGCAATTGTAACACAATGGTAAGTATTTGTGTAGCTAAACATATCTAAACGTAGGACAGAAACGCCTTGTACTACTACAACTATGACACAGATGATAAGAATTTCTCAACTCCACTGTGATCTTATGGGACCACCATCATATCCTCAGTCTATTGTTGGCTAAAATGTTGTTATTTGGCACATGACTATAACAAACTTCCCTAACATTGTCAAAAATTAAGTCAGTTCACTAACATTTGATTTAGCTACAGCATTATACATAGCTGTTAAGTAAGAGTAGGTATTTTAATGATGATAATTTTTATAGATATGTCCAATGAGATTATTGGTGACCTTGAGAAATCAATTGCAAATATGTATGTGGTAAGTAGAAGATGGTGAGGAAGTGGAGAAAGCTGATGTAGTTTACTCATGCTTTTATTATAAAATAATATTTATTACTCTTTTAAGAAGTCTAGGTGTATGTGGAAATGAAGTAGAATGGTAATGTGAGAATACAAGATCAAAGGACAATTTTCTGGCAAAGGTTTTGTAACTAGAATGCAATTTATTTTATTTCTATTTAAATTTTCAATAAAAATAAATTTTTACAGATAACATATATTTTGGTTACAAAACAAAACAAAACAAGATAAAAGTGGAATGTTTCCCTCTAAGGCAAGTTCCATTTCCTCTGGTTTTTGCCTGTTGGTTGGCAGGAGGCAACCACGTATATTAGTTTTTTGTATATTTTTCCTGACTTTTCTTTATGCAAATATAAGCATAATATATGAATATATATCATCTATGTTTACTATTTACTTTTGAAAAATTGTATATGCCCAATATTTAAAAAGTTTGCATTTTCAGATGATTACTACTATCATAATACCTAGTGTCTATTATTTTCCCATTATGAGCATTAGAAAATTAGCTTATATATTTTTATGTTCTTTGTCCATTTCTTCTCTCTCCTTTTTAGCCCCCCAAATTTACTCAATGGTATTTTTCCTTAGTGTTTATCACTGTACTCTTAAAATACGCTTATATTTCTCCTGTTTGACTTGCCAGTGTTAAAGGCTTTTTTGACTCTTAGCTGCTAAAGAGAAGATATCAGCAAATTTACTTTATGTGCAATTTCTCACACCCTCTCCCACCCTTCATTTTGTTGGGTGTTTTATTTCAATGTTATCAACCCACATTGTATTTCCACACTATTCTGGTACCTTATCCCCACTTTTTTTTTTTTTAATTTTAGTTGTATCAAAATACATTCATTGCTCACCACCAGTGTTTTCCTAAACTTTCTCCAGTTATTTTTTGCTTGAGTAAAATTACTATAACCATTTCTTCAAGTAGAATTTGTGGAAAAAGCATTCTCTGAGTTTTTCTATTAATATTTTAAACTATTAGTAGTTTTTATATATGGCTGTTTATATTTTATATGCTTAAAGGATAGCTGCGCTAGATATAAGATCCTTGACTTACATTCTCTTTACTTTTAGTATTTTTTTCTTTTCTTCTCTTTTTCTGAGGAGAAGGAAAGAGGAGTTTATTAATTTGCCAGCAAATGAGGAGGTTGGTAGACTCCCGTATCAAAGTACCAATATCCTGCCTCTGAGCAGAAGTACAGAGCTTTAAAAGGTTCTGATTAATCCCATCATCCCATTTTTGGCTAAAATAATCTCGTGGACTCTGCCTATCTTTACTATTTCTTAGGTTTTGCTTGACTGTCCTCTGGCATTGGATACTGTAACACAGAGAGAAATCTGACATTAGCCTGATCACATGGAGATTTTTTTCTATAGAAGTGACTTCACCTTTTATCCTATATCTGAAGTCATCTTTCATTATCTTTAACATCAATCACTTTACCAGTATATATTATGAAGTTGAATGTTCTGGTCAGTTTTCTTGGGACAAAATATAGGCTCATAGTCTTTCTATATTCAGAAAAATTTCTCAAATTACATTTTAATACACTTGTCTTTGTTGATGGTTTTTAAGATATCCAAATATGAGTTGGGTGTGGTGGCACATGCCTGTAGTCTCAGGTACTGAGAAGGCAGAGGTAGGAGGATTGCACGAGCTCAGGAGGTCCAGGCTGTAGAGCATCATGATCATGCCTGTGATTAGCCACTGCACTCCAGCCTGGGCAATATAGAGAGACCTCATCTCTAAAAAAAAAAAAAAAAAAAAAATGATTATGAATAATGAATATGTTGACTACTCTTTCCTATCTTCTCTACATGCCTTTTAACTCTTTATTTCTATTTTAGTTATTTATTTTTCACATTTCTATCTACTTCGTTCCTTCATGTGGTTACCAATAGCCACAGCAGCTATTCTCCTTGTACTCTTTCTGATCATCTACATTCTGAAATCCTTTTGCTTTCCTTCTCTTCTTTCTCTGGGTTTTATAAGCTTGTGTTTCCCATCTCTATATTGTGAGGCCGTTCCCTCCAGAGCTCTTAGTTTTCTGCTTTGTGGTCTTCCTTCTTGTAGTGATTGCTTCATAACTCATTTTAGTGATGGGATCTTTGGCTAAATCTTCAGCTACAACTTGGCAATATTTTTCTCATGCTTTTCTCCTGTTGGAAAGTTTTACAATTTTTTTTTAAATACATTCTCAGTGGTACTCTTGTATAGATTCTGTGTCACTGTTCTTTTATAACTCAAGGTTAAATGGATTAGATTTTTCTGGACCAGGTATTTGCAGGAGGTTTCCAAGGTTGGGGCTCAGGACACGTGGCACGAGGCAAAGCACTTACAACTGGAGGGCTCTATCTTCTGCTGCCAGAGAAATAGACGATTTATTCCAAGTATGACACTTTCATGTGCTCCTCCCTGTGGCTTCTCAACAGGCCTCCTCCTTTTTCTAAAATGAACTTGGTCCAGGAGGGTTTCTGCACACCAGCTCTGGGCTCATGGGTGGCTATTTCCATGGAACTTATTTCATGGATATTTCACTAAATGCTTTTTCACATTAGCCACACTCCCTGGTCCCTCTTGTAACTTTGCGTGGCATCTTTATTCACTGCGTCTTCCAGATAATCCCAGCTCTGTTCTCAGTAGCTACCCTTTTGACTTTTGTACTTTAGGATATGGCCTTTATCTTTAGGAAATATATTTGTGTCAGTGCTGCCTCGGGTGTCCTACGCTAAGATCCCTTAGCATTTTTTTTTTTTTTTTGAGACAGAGTCTCACTGTGTTGCTCGGGCTAGAGTGCCGTGGCATCAGCCTAGCTCACAGCAACCTCAAACTCCTGGGCTCAAGCGATCCTCCTGCCTCAGCCTCCCGAGTAGCTGGGACTACAGGCATGCGCCACCATGCCCGGCTAATTTTTTCTGTATATTTTTAGTTGT
>CAUYSK010108044.1:0-80575 GCA_963575035.1 Avahi laniger
TTGAACACCTTGTGCCTGGCATCATCCTCTAAGCAGGGTATACACGGGTGAAATATCACCTTTGCCTGGGCCTGGAAGGGATCGCCGTCTAAGTGCACACAGATATGTAAACACTGCCAAGATCTCCAAACTTGGAACCTATACACAGCCACAAGCCCAATCCTCCCAGTTCAGAAAACTAATCCTGGCTAATCTAAAGACCAGTCAGCTTCAATTAAGGTCAGCACTGGTCCCTTCCTGCCTTTTCCTCACTTTGACCTGGTTCAGGGTATTTTATTATGAGGCGGTAACAGAGTTCAGTGGGGTGAACTCATGCATTCTATACTCAGAGAGATCTGAGTTCAAATCCTGACCCCAACAACCAACAGCTACATAACCTTGACATGCTTCCAACCTCTCTGGGCCTCAGAATCCTCAACTCTAGAAGGAGAATGATAGCAATACTTACCGCACCGGGTTGTTGTGAAAATTAAGCCAGATACCACTATGACACCCCTAGTACAGGCTCAACGCATGCCAACCATTCGTGTTTCTGGTCCTCCAAAGAAATCTCACTCCTTGACCCCAACTACTACCATGCACCTTGCATCCCATTTTGCCTGCGTAGAGACTGCTGTAGACACATCTCCTAGCAAAATACCCAGTCCTATCTACAGATAGAGTTGTTTAATCTACCCCACAGAAAAAAAAAAATAAAGGTTAAGCCCCTAAGCCCCAACACATTCCAGAGGTAACATGTGAAAAAGCCCAAGCCCTGGAAGACAAAGTGCAAAATGAGTATGCATAGCCCTGGAACAGAGCAGCAGAGATATCGCTCACACCTGTATCTGTCAGCCTGCCTTCGGCTGCCCTGGGGAAGATCAAGAAGTCCGACCCTCTGGGACAATTAAAATTAAACTGAACCAGACACTCCAGAATCCTCTCTTGGGAGTCAATCTGCCCAGTCTGGGGCTGGGGCAAAATCATTTAATAGGCCCTTTTTCATCTTTAATTTCTCTGATTCAGAAAGTTTATAAGATCAATCGCGAAAAGGGCTAATGTGAGGAGATGAGGCAGCAAGTTGCTCAGGGCCCAGAGTCAGCTAATTCCTTAGCTTCTAACTGGAGCCCACAGGGACTCGCTTGTATAAAGCCTGAGAGCTCCTCACCTCGCTCAACCACCCCTCCCATCCCAAACCCCCTCTAAATAAAGAATTTGAATTGCAACCCAGCAAGAATAGCATATAAGCCTCTGGCCAGCCAGCACTTCCCAGGAACATCAGTAACATCTTGTCCAATACACTGACACTTCCGCCCAGGGTAGGGCTCATGGGGTAAGAGCCTGCTCTTCTCAGTCTACACACCAAGGGGCCCAGGAACTTTGCATCTGCAACCATCTGAAGTGATGCAACGTCGTGACTGAGTCAATGGGCTGTCAAACTGCATGGGTTTAAATCCCATTTCTTCCTCCTTCTAGCTGTGTGACTTTGGGAAAGTTATACAAACCTAAGCCTTGGTTTTCTCATCTGTAGATAGGGGATAACAAGAGAGCTTTATGAGCATTTCATTAATGTCCATAACGTGCTTAGCATCGTACTTGTGCTGAGTACACACTAGCTGGCACTCACTGCCAATACGCTTGGGTCAGCCGGGGCCAGCACACTGCACTCCTTCAAGGATTAAGATGGACCCACCCCAGGAAGCTCTTGCATTTCATGAGAAAAATAGGGCTATACCAAGACTGCATTTAAGCTGGGGTCCTAGTAGCTGCTCCACCCCGACAGCAGTGACAGCCTTTCATTCCTTTTATTCTTTTCCTTCTCTCCTTTTTTGCTTTGGTAGACTAAGTGAACCCCGACTCCTTTCCCTCGCTGTGGGGAGCCACAGACAGGAACAATGCTGGCTGATGAGAGTTTTACCAAATGATTCCTCAGAATAGCATGGAAGAATAAAAAGTTGCCCCCCAACCAGGAGACCCACATTCTCCAAATGGAAACACAGCCCAGAAAGGGAACAGCTCATACAATCGCTACATCTCCTAGGACCTTTCAATTTCCCTAACAGGACGCTTGCTTCTCTTCCCCCATCACTGTCTGCACATTTTCCTTAATGATGGCAGAATTAAACTAAACTTTTTTTTTGCATAACTGGCTCTGGGGGATTCTAGGAAGCCTGGGAAGGAAGTTTCAATTTGTTCACTTGCTGAGAATGAATTCTGCCTCATATAACTCCTGACAAATTGCCATTTTTAAAGGGTTTGTTAATTTCCAATGAGCAAATGGCACATCAGATATCTTGTTTATTCAACAGATGCTCCTGAGCTAAACAAATGGTTCTTGTTTATCAAACATGGAAACATCTTGTCAGCTTTGCCGAGATCATCCTATTTAACTATCAAGGGAGGGTCCTGTGATTTGTGGGGGAAATACAGGCTGCCTCCAGCCCATGCAGGGCTCTCAGAAGGGCTGGAGACACTGGTTTATTGAAAGAGATGATGTGAAGCTCCTTGATCCTGGGCTGGAAAGCAGCTCTCAGATAAAGGGCCTGGGATTTCTCCCTTTCTCCAAAGAGGTCACGCATTTCTGATTCAGTTTACAAGATCCAGAAATCTCCTGGGTGCTGAATCTGCAAACAGCCTTGAAGGAGACATCCATCTGAGACAGAGGTGGTGTGAAGTCATGATTAGAATCTCAGCTGTGGAGCGAGCCTGGGTGGGATCTTGGCTCTGCCACCTACTAACTGCATGAACTTGGACTGGTTACTTAACCACTCTCAACCTCAGTTTCCTCAGCTACGATGTAGGCCTAGTACGGGCATGCAAGGCAAAGATGCTGGCGACATTGCTAAATGTCACACTCTTTTTTCCTAATTGCATTTCAGGGGATTTTAAATGGAGCTGAACCCAGGAATGAGCCTCAGGAACAGAGAGAAGGGGCCATGGGAAGAGCCCAATTCCTTTATCCTCTACTACTTCAGTGGAGTAAATGTGACATTGTTTGATAATGTGATGGCTCAGTGAGCCCAGTCCAAAATGAAGCTGGACAGAGTGGAGCCCTTCCAAGCCTCAGAACTTCAGCCTGAAATCACAATTGCTTTAAGTCACTGAGCTAAGGATCTGGCTAGGTGGGAGGTGGAGTGGGATGGGATGGGAAGGGCTGTTGAAGAAGGCAAGGGAAGAAGTCAACTTGCCAGGGGCACACAAGGACACACGGAGACAGACGATGGCTGGCCTCTGTCAAGTCTGAATGTGCGATGATAAATCCATCTGCTGATGGGTGCAGCACAGTACAAGTTATTAATTATAAGAGAGACAGCATTTCAAAGCCTCCCTGCTGGAAAGTATCACAGAGAATTACCTTGGGACAACATCTAACTCTCTGAAAATTAATTTACTCCACAGCTTAGGTGCTTCTGAGAGATGCAAAGTGAAGTTGACCCCAGCTGAGCATAGCATGGCAACGTATGATCTCAAGGAGTTGCAGATATTAACTGTTCTAAACTCGTGGAAGGGCTGCTGAAGATGCCCCAGGCATGGTTAATTATCTGATGGAATCTTCACAGCAACTCTATGAGGTAGAGAGCATTATCATCAGCACTAGGCCAATGAAGACATTGAAGCTTAGAAATCTGCCCCAAATACTAGTGCTTTTAATAGAGAAGCCAAGAGGTCTGTCTCCTGAAACATGCTATTAGCCAGTCTGAAAAATGTGAGAGAGGGTTCAGGGAGTTTCAAAAGTAAGGTAATTTTTGAGCAGAACTTTAAAAAATAATAAGTGGATTGCCTAGACTTGCCTAGATTGCATGTCCCGGCTTCGTGGCCTGGCAAAAGAAAGGCTTCACTGAGGCCCTGGAGGTCCACAATCTCACAGCATGTAAACGGAACAGTGATTGGCATAAGGTGTGGGTGGAGAGATGAGGATAGAGATGACTGTGAGTTCAGGAAGACATTTTAGGGATCTGGGATGAGAAGGCAACCTGTGTCATGCTAAAGGTTTGATGTTTAAACTTGAGACTAGTTTTTCTCAATCTTGATTCTCTAGAAGGTCTACGGTAGATGCTGTTCACATGTAAGACACAATCAGGAGAGCATATCCCGATTTTGAGTGAATCTCAAATAATCTTTAATGAAATCCTGAAAAGCTAAAACAATGATTTATACTCACATCTCTTTATGGCCTATCTATAAAAGCACCTTGCTATGGTCATTAAGAAAGACAGAAGAGGCTAGAGACACATTACCTGTTATTCAATTGATTTCTCTTCATTTAGGAATGCAAGTATGTAAGAATGACACAATTTTACTGATAACCTTGAATTGCCTCAAATTTTCAAAAAAAAAAAAAGGAGGGAGATAACTCATCATCATCATCATCAGTTCTTTATTATTGGCCACTAAATTTTTGTGACACACTTCATAAGGAATCATGACTCACTAGCGTGTCATTATACTTTTACTTAAAATTTTTCATAGTTCTCTCTCGACTTCAGCAGCAGAAGTTTTTAACCAAAGGATAACCTCATGTAGCCTGTGTTTCAGAAAAACTAATAACAAGGCACTATGAAGGGCTGACTCGAGCAGTAGCAAAACTGAAGGCAGAGAAACAGAGAGGAAGCCGGACCAGGCAAAAGATGATGAGAACCTGGTTTAAGGAAGTGCCAACAGAGACACAGGTGCACTGGGGAAGAGGTCCGCAGGTGCGATAAAGTCTGCAAGGGGGTCGAGTGGGTGTGGGTGGCAGGCCCGGCAGTTCACAGGGACTGATGGGGTGCGTGAAGGCAGTTCAGGGTGATTTGAGATTTCTAGGTCAGGCAAATAGATGGATGGTGATATTTTTAACTGAGATAATCTGAGAAATCAGGGGAAATCTCGTAACCAAGTCGGGGAGAGGAGGAGATGCAGGTTGCATACATTCGAGGAATGGCAATATGCTCCGTCATGGATAGTTGGGACTTTGTGGTGTATGAGAAATATCACAGGAGAGCTACTCAGCAGTGTTCAAACAATATCAGGGTAGAATGTCAAGTGGGGCAGGAGAAGTGTGTGTCTGGAATTCTGGGGAGAGTCAGGTGTGAGATAGGGTTAGGTGATCTTGACAGGAACTAGAAGTACTGATGAGAGTGGGAAAATGTGTCGTTTGAAAGCAAATGAGACAAGAAGAAGGGCATCCTGGACACACGGGCATTTATAGGGGTCTCCGAATCAAGAGGAGCCAGTGAAGGTGCAGCAAAGGAACGTTCAGGGTGACGATAAAAACAAAACCAGAAGGACAAAGAGGACAACAGTGGTAACATCTGCTGACGGCAGGTAGGATAGAAATGAAAGGAGAGCCAGGATCCGGCCATTAGGAGGTGCCTGGTGATAAAACAGTCCAGGGACTGGGCAGTGCAGAGACCAGATGGGAGCGGGTTTAAAGGGAGTTGGAAGCTGAGGAAGCACATGTATTACACATAACTTCATAAAACTTAGCAATGAAGAAAAGGAGAAAAACAGGGAAGTCACTTGAGTGAAAAGAAGGACCGTTTTGTTCTTTTTATAAAATTGACAGGTAAAATTGCATATATTTATCATGTACAATATGATGTTTTGAAATATATAGACATTGCGGAATGTCTTTTTTCCTCTCTCTTTCAAGATGGAAGAGATGTAATGATGTTTTTAGGTGGGAGGAAATAAAGAGTTTGAAGAAATGGAACCAAGAGAGAGTTAACTGAGGAAGCGAAACCCCAGGAGGTGAGAAGAGACAGCATTAAAAGTGCACCTGGAAATTTACGTTCACAAAGAAGCCAGAGCTGTTCTTCCAACACAGCAGAGGAACAGAAGAAAGAGACGGAACTTTGGGGTGGGGAGTGCAAGGGGCGAAGGAAAGCCGGGTGCATTCACATGTCGTGGTCTCTAATTTTTGGTGAGACAGAGGCTCCATGATTGCTAAAGTCAAGGGGCAGGGCAGGGCTGGGGACTAAGGTGAGTGGTAAAGGTGTGGTAAGGATTTGGAGGAGCCCACATAGGGATTAAGAAGGGAATTCAATTAGAGAAAAATGCTAAATAGTAACAGCAAAGGCTGCTTGGCTGATCAGGTAAGAGGAGTGCAAGGAACAGTCTTGGCTGGTGCTGGGCTATCAGGATTCCTTCTTCCAGAATGGTATGACATGCAGCCAGCGCCTCGCAAATACGTGGCAGGAAATGATGACAAATTCAGTGAGGTCTCCAGGTGTAATGAACCAAATGTGATGCAGCAAATCCAAAACCCTCCCCCAGCTCTGCTCCTGGTAAGGAAAAAGCAGCCTCTTGTGGCCAGTGAGGTGGCAGCCCCAGCCTGTCCCTGATTCACGTCCAGCTCTTCCAAAACCAGCTCTCTCAGCCTCTAAACCTAGATCCTTCTCCTCCCATCCACCTCTGCCTTCTCAAGTCCCCTGTTTTTCAGCAAGACCACATGTATAGAAGGGATCCTCCTGCCTGGAGCATCGAAGAAGGGAAAGCCAAGGAAATGATGCTCACAGAGAAAGATTTCAGTGGGGATGGGACAGGGAGTGGGTGCCTCTCAGTCTTAATGCAGGTCGTCTTGTATCATGGTCACAAAATGTCAGTCACGGATTGTTCCACCAGATGAGCTTGTGAATGCATATTAATTTCTAGAAACCCTTTCTTTCTGAGTATTAGCTTCGTATAAAACACAGTGTTTACCCAGGAGACCATCCATAACTGCAGTTGAACAGAGAGACTCCAGTTCATTGTATTTCTAGGGTCTTGAGAAATAGAAATCCTTTAAGTATCTCTACTCGGCTTCACAGGAGCTACTTCTCAAAGTTTAAATTGTTCATATTTTGGACTATTCACTTCGTAAATTCCATTTATCAATCAAAGTAGCTTTTGAGCAATTTGATGGGAGTGAAATGGCTTAAGAAAAAACAAACATCAAATATATTATTTGGTTATTCAAGATTATTAGATTTTTCTTTCTTTTTTTCTTCTTCCTCTTTTACAAATGTTCTCCAAGTTAGGTCCGATCTTTTCAGCTTTGGCCTGGGGATTAGTTATACGTCCAGAAAAGGATATGTTGTGGTTGTCTTCTTAGAATGACTAACTTCTGACTCTGTCAGTATTATGTGTTCTAGACCCAGGCTAAAAGAATTTTTCCCCTAGAATAATACCTAGAATTCTTTTTGGAATAACATCTTCTCATTCATAATCACTCAACTCCCGGCTCTAGAACTCACATTAGGTATTTTACAATGCTGGCCTAGAAGTTTCTACCTCATCAGATTAGAATTTAAGGTTTTTAGCACCAGAAGGGTTATCAGAGAGCATCTTGTACAGCTGGTTTTCAAACCACGGGAAAATTAATTTTCCCAAACCATTGCAGACTGAGTTTTATTTTTTTTTTTTACTAAATGCAATAAGATGTCACAGGATGTCAAATTGCTATGCAAGTTTCTACACTCTCAATGGATATGCTCATCTATGCACTTATCTCATCGCAGACCAGCAGCAGTTTATGGAGCAGCACCAGTTTCCTGACCACGCTTTCAGTAGGAATGATTCTGGTACAAAGTCCTCATTCTTCAGGTAAGGAAACAAGTTGCACAGGAGGAGGCGATTAACTACAAGCACATAGCTCCAGGACTCCTGATGCCAGCCACAGCCACTGAATCTCCTCGCATTCACGCACATAGTCTAACACAGACGGACCCCCACACAAGACTCATCTCCTGTACCCTGCGTGATTTGATTCTGTTAAATATATTTACATATCTGACTAGGTTAGGTTTTCTGTCATATGCACACTGTGATGGCTAATTTTAGATGTCAGCTTGACTGGATTAAGGAATGCCTAGAGAGCTGGTAAAGCATTATTTTGGAGTGTGTCTGTAAGGGTGGGTCCAGAGGAGGTTGGCACAGGAGCCAGTGGACTGAGTGGGGAAGATCTGCCCTCAACATGGGTGAGCATCCCTCAATGGGCTGGGGGCCTACATAGAACAAAAAAGCAGAGAAAAGGCAAATTCTCCCCCCCTACCCCACCCCCGACTTCTCTCTCTCTCCTTCTCTCTCGTCTCTCTCTCTCTTTCCTGGAGCTGAGACACCCTTCTTCTCCTGCCCTTGAACATCAGAGCTGCAGGCTCTCTAGCACTGGGACTCTGGGCCACAACAGTGGCCCCTTGGGTTCTTAAGCCTTTGGCCTCAGACTGAGAGTTACATCATTGGCTTCCCTGATTCTGAGGCTTTCAGACTTGGACTGAGTCACACTGCCAGCTTCCCTGGGTCTCCAGCTTGCAGAAGGCCTATGGTGGGATTGCTTGTCCTCCATAATTGTGTGAGCCAATTCCCCTAATAAAGCCCCTCTCATCCATCCATCCATCCATCTATCTATCTATGCATCTCTAATTGGTTTTGTTTCTCTGCAGAACCCTAATACATATACTATGAAGCCAGACCTTTCAGAGCCCCAGACTATGCTGGATCCCTCCATTTTACACTCAACATGGCAACCTGTAATCATCTTAAATTGCTCTTTGCAGAGTTTGTAATTACATATTTTTTTTTAATTTCAAGATATTATGAGGATACAAACATTTTGGTTACATTTTATGTCTTTGCCTCACCCAAGCGAGGATTAGAGGCTTGCCCTTCCCCTCTACAATGCTCACTGCGTCCTTTGGTTGTGAGTTTACCACCCCCCTCAATCCCCCTAATTCCTGGAAGATATTGCTACTATGTGAGCACCATAGTGTTAATCAGTTAATGCCAATTTGATGATGAGTACAAGTGGAGCCCATTCTTCCGATCTTGTGATACCTCACTTCAGATAATGGGCTCAAGTTCAATCCAGGAAAATATAAGAGGTGCTAGATCACTGTTGTTTCTTATAATTGAGTAATATTCTATTGTATACATATACCATGTTCCCTTTTTCTTTTTACCAAATTAATGCTTATCCATCATATCTCATTTCAAGTGTTATTTCCTTAAAAATAGTCTCCCCTGACTTCTTTGGCTAGATTATGTCCTTCTATTATAAGTTACCATTGCACTGTGTGCCTCACTTTCATAACATTTGTCACAATTATAATTTTATGTCTATTTGTGATTATTTTATTGTCTTCATCTCTCACAAGGCTTCAAACTCCACTGAGCAAGGTATCAGGTATGTATTTGTCACCTTTGTATCACCAGTACCTGGCACAATACTGAAACAAAATCAATGTTCAATTACTATTTGTTGAATGAAATTCTCTCTACTAGAAATTATGTTCATTCGTTCAACTGATATTCTTTAAGCATTTACTATTTGCCATGCACTGGCATGCAGAGGTTTTATGTACATTGTCTTTTCCGTGATACTTTGATAAATGAGTAAATGAATGAATGTGAATGAGTTTTCCTACTAGGAACTTTGACTATCAAATAGAAGAATTCATAATATGTAAAATCAAGGATACATAAGTATGTTGGTTTTAACTCTTGAAACTTCTCTACATTTTATTTCATTATAATAGTACTTTACATGTAAATATCATTTTACAGTTTATGGTCATTTTCACATGCAATCACATTTGAGTCCCAAAACAATTTTTTTGCTTTCTTTAGTGCATAAAGTTGAAGAGATTCAGAATGATTAGAAAGACAACTAGAAATTGGCAGAGACAAGATTAGAATCTAGGTGGTCTTTTAGCTCCTAGTCCCATTTTTATTCACTATAAATTTGTCATACATAATTAAAGAAAAGCACACTTTATTAAAGGAGACATCTGGGTTAGTTTGTTGTTACCTATAGCATGATGGGAAAATGTTTGAGAATTGTTGGTTTAAATGTTGCTACATTTACTGTTGCTACATTTGTGTTGACTTTCTCTTTAATGTGCATGCCTGATGGCTTTCTGCCATCACACACTTTTCATCTTAAATTCCATTTGCACTCAAATTTAGGAGGAACTTCCATTTATAGGTGTAACATGTCTCCTGGGCGGCCGTGGTGCAAGCTGGAGGTGTATATGCCCATGTAGCTGCAGGAGCCAGCTATGGATGCAAGTACGGTGGTGGGGGCAGGAACCTGGGAGCAGAACCAGCTGTTTATACAGGTACAGCTGTGGGACTGGTGCTGGTGGCACACACTAGCCTAGGTGCAGGGGTAAGCCTCAGGCACTCACGAATGCATCTCTAACAAACAAGGCCTGTGGAAGGGAGCCTAAGGCCATTTGGGGGCACATATGTAGAGCTTCTCTAAGGCTGTGTGTTGGAGCAGCCTTGAAAGTAGCAGCTGGGGTGAATTCAAAGAATTCAAAGAATAGGGGAGGGAGGGGGCAGTGGCTTAGGAACCTGAACACTATAAAGGGGAAAAAACTATAGGACTCTGAGCCGCAAAAGCTGCAGGGGGCCACTGCAGCCGTTTTGGCTGTCAGTTTTCTGGCGGGCAAAAGCTGCTAGTGCCCTCTATGGAACAAACTTCTGGGGGTTGAAATAGTTAACACTGTGGGGTTTGAAGTCCTCAATACAGAAAACTGTAGGGAGTACATGGTTGCCCCATGGTTTGTTGAGGTACTCAGAAGATAAGTCTGCTGGAGTCCTGTACAGAGCAGACCACTGGAAAATGTGATGACTCTTGCTTCATGGGTGATACTAACAGACCTCATCTCTCTTCTTTGTTCTCCTCACTATATAGACATCTCAGCTATGCTACTTTCCCCAGAAATCTAGGTGAGGTGAAACTAAAATTGGTCATTTGGGCAATTCCCCAAATGGGCTAAAAAAGCTGGTTGTTCTTTTTGTTTTCCTTTTCTCTGTGATGGGATCTCATGGGCCAGGGAGTTCCTTCTCCATGCTGAGCAGTGCTGGCCTGGAGGATGGGGTGATGCATAACAAATGAAACAGTTCTTCCTCCCCTTTTACTGTGTTATTTTCTTCCATTGTACTGCTATATCTTAGGTGGACTCCTGAGCTCTTCCAGAGTTATTTTCATTCATGGATAGCTGCCAAATTATTGCTTTTTGTAGTGAGAAGAAAAGCTGTGATCTCCTACTCTGCCATCTTGTTGCAAGAAGGGAACAATGTTAATTAAATGATAAAGTGGTTTATAGCAGTGCTAATTAACTCAAATTTTCAAAAGATACAACCATGTACAGTTCAACAATTTGTATATATAGACTACCTAAGTTATCATATCCTAACACAAAATGGGCTTAAAAATATAATTATTATATGTTCCAGAAGCTTTTTTTTGCAAGAATTCTATTTTTTTAAGAACGTATGTTTTCCTAGGAATATCCATCTTTTATGTGACCTAGAAATTATAAATAAGGGAAAGGAGATTATTTATTGAGCAACTCTTAGGGCTTTTTTTTGTCTCAGAATCCCTTTAAAAATTGAGGACTCCAAATAACTTCTTTATGTGGGTTACATTTATTGGTATTTATCATATCAAAAATTGAAAGAAGAATTTTGAAGTTATTTACTTGTTTATTTTAAAATAACAGTAATAACCCTGTAGATGCTAATATAAATAAATATTTTTATTACAAATATGTGTATATTTCCAAGACAAAAACTAATGATAAGAGCTGCATACGTCATAAATTTTTATGGATGTTTTCCATTTCATCATACAGAGTAATGAAAAAGATGTGTATTCAGTGGTCAAAATATAGTAAAATTAACAGTTATTACTGCTTTATCAAGGACATCCATAGGTGGTTAAATCAATTCTTTTTTCTTCACTGAATGCATGAGGATGAAAAATACAAGTATTATTAAAACAATTTTGTGTTACTAGCTTGATTCATGCAAAGAAATAAACAGTATTAAACACTACTAGTTTTGTATCATCAGTGAAAATATCAAAATAGTGAGAAAAAACAAATAAGATTTTATAAATATTTTTTAAAAAATATTTTGACTTCTTGGATTCTCTGAAAATGTCTCACAGTTCGATAGATCACACCATTAAAAAATTCTAGTTTATACTAACCTTAATGTCAATGATTTCTTATAGTTCTATCAAAAAGAAGGGAGTAGCCATCAAATTGGTACTAACTGATCAACACTAGGGTGATCACATGGCAGAAATACTCTCCAGGGATTAGGGGGATGGGGGGCAAATCTACAACTAAAGGACACGGGGAGCACTAAAGGGAAGGAAGGGCACGCCTTTAACCTGCATTTGGGTGAGGCAAAGACATAAAGTGTAACTAGAATGTTTGTACCCTCACAATACCTTGGAATAATAAAAAAAATAAAATAAAAAAAAATTAAAGACACTAAAATGATAATGTAAAAAAAAATAAAAATAGGCTTCAAATACTATGTTTTACTTAAAACAAATAAAATGCTCTTTCTTAAATGTTGCAAAGATAGAAATAAACTTTAATTCACAGATTTAAAAAAATGGCTGTAAAATTTAAGACATTGGATACAACATACTTTCTAAAAGAACTCAGTTGGAGCACTGCCAAAAGAATACTATGTGATTTTTTGATTTGTTTTTTGAGATACAAGAACGTTGATGATAGAGATTTTAAATTATATATACTGCCTAACACATTGTGAGAGACAAATGTACATTGTTTGAAACAAGTACTCAGATTCATGGTCCATAATCTATTTATACATATGGTAGATGTTTAAGTAGAATTCTATAATATGTATAAATGTTCAATTAAAATGGAAAAATCTTGAATATCAGTTTGTAACTAACTACAGTGATATCTCATATATACAAGAGATATTCTACCAGAACATTCTGTTAAATACTAAGCACTGATGTCTTTTAAGCAATCAGCATCTGTACTGTTATTATCCTCACATTTTCCATGTTTCACTAATTACTTTTCCATCCTACTTATAAGAACATAAACAAGTGAATTAAGAGTCCTCCTATTTTTTATCATTATACCTCAAACAATTTTAGTACAGCCTAGCATATTTCATAGATGTGAATGGAACTGACTTGAATTGAATGAAAGAAAATTTTCAAGTTGACCCATCCTATTATCTAGTACAGATTGGAACTAGTATCTGGAATGCTTGGGTCAAGAAGTGCTCCAGATCTTGAATTTTGGGGGCGTTTGGGAATATTTGCATGTACATAATAAGATATCTTAGGGATAGGAATCAAGTCTAAACACAAAATGCATTTATGTTTGATATACACCTTATACACATAGCCTTAAGGTAATTTAATACAATATTTTAAATAATTTTGTGCATGAAACAAAATTTGCTGTAAGCACTTATGTTGGAATTTTCCACTTGTGGCATCATGTTGGCATTAAAAAGTTTCAAATTTTGGAGCATTTCAGATTTCAGATTTTTGGATTAGGGATGTATAACCTGTATTCCAAAACAGAAGCAAAAATGATGTGAAACTATCAGTGATACAAAGAAACAAAGAAACTAAGATTAAAAGTATTGCATCTACTAACATACACACTATTCAAGTACATTTAACATTGCACAGAGAGGATAATACAATTTATTTAATTAGCTTACATTAGTGACACCTGATCCAAATCCAATTATGTAATATTTATTTTTTTAACCAGGCCAAATAGAAATAAAGTATGTTCAATAATAAAGGGCATATTTTAAAATAAATATATTTTCTTTAAAAAGAATTAATTTTTAAAGAGTCTTCATAGATATGATTGAGGGTAACAAATTGAGAGCAGCTATCAAATAATCTTGAGTATTAAAAATATTAAGGTTTTTATAGTTGAGATTAGAATTCAATGTACTGAAAATTATTTCATCTGCATAGAAGAAAATAGAAAGCTTTATTATTATTACTATTATTATTATTATAAATCAAGCTATTCAGGCTAGTAGTGTCCCAGATATATTTAGGCAATATTATTTTTTGTGATAAAATAATCATAAATCATAAAATTTTGTTGTAAAACTGGAAATTAAAAAATCAAATATACCACATATTAAGTGTATCTGGATTTTCTATTTAAGGATTTATTGACAATGCCAACATAATAGTTTATAATTATTAGTATTAATACCATTATTTTTATTCATAATGCTTTTATACCATATTTTACAGAGGACTTATCATTTCGAACACTGAAGATAACCTTTTTATAACTCTAAAAGTAATATGTCATTTTTGAAAATTTAGAAAAGTAAAACTTATAAAATATTTTAATCTCTACTTCAAAAGAAGCCTTTTAAAGTATTTTTAAATATATTTTTTCAGATTGTCTACATTTATACATTTCTAATAATTGTGGAACTTTTAAAAAATTTGCCTTTTACATCTAAGATTTTAATCAACATGTTCCTAAGTCTTTAAATAGTCTTCATTTTTAATTGTTAATGATTCTGTACAAATCCAATGTATGATTCTAGCACATTCTCACATTTGTGGCATTTCAATTATTTTCTTCCTGAAAAAATTGTGTGTGTGAATAAGGCAGTGATGAGCATTCTAGTAACTTGGTTTTTTCTTCTGCTATTAATACTTTTCTTATTTCTTAGTCTGACTAACTAGTAAGTGGCTATAAGTATAATTTGGCTGCTGAGAGTTTTTTGTTTTTGCTTCAATACAAATTATTACTCTCCAAAGTCTGCACCAATATATATTCTTTTTCAAAACTTGTGATATGTTCACTACGATTTTATGTTATAAGTAATCATAACATAAATATTTGTGAAATATGCATCTCTGGTGCTGAATACAAAATCTGTGAAGCTGAGCTTAAAAATAAGTGATTTTCTCATTCTCATTAATCTTGCTTTTAATATTTAAATATTTTCTCAAGGAAATTTCTGAAAGCCAACTACAATATGCTGCTGCTAAATTTCTGTATTTCTTTCTGTAATTGACATGGAACACAGACAGTAGAAGGAAGAATTTCTGTGTCAAATACCAGGTGGCCAATGCAAATGTGACTAGTAAAAGACAACTTTATGTACCTGATTATTTTATAACTACCATCAGGTTTATCAATGGTAAGAGTTCCTGTCACCATATATTCCAGTGAAACTTCACTACATAATTTAAAGAGATTATATTAGGTCAATGTCTTTCATTGGGTTCATTCTATCATATGTTCCTTTATGTTAGCATGATTTTAACTTTGGCACTCACCTTTATTTTGTTTTTTAAAATTTTTTTCTATTTTTTCTCCTTAGCCAAAGAGATGGTACAATGCAAAGATTATCCATATATTACCTTGTCGAATATTTATGAATATCCCACAGTTACTTTCTCATTTCATTTTGATATAAAATTCTCAAATTCAGTCATATAACTCAACTGTAATAACCTAAGGATGACTTCAGGCAAAATGAACAATGTTGTTTGTTAAATAATACATTAAAATAATTAAAGCACAGTGAAACATTTTATAAGTAACTAAGGTATTTCCCCCAAACTGACCATAAAAAAAGAAGCTGTCAGAGAAGTGAGGTCAGAATAATAAGTAGAAAGGGAAGGAGACAAAGGAGGACACAGAACATTAAACGAAGGGAAGAGGAAAAGGAAGGAGGAGGAAGGAAGAGGAAGAAGTGGGGCAAGGAGAAGTGGGAGAGCGTTCTAGACATTTCAGTATTCAGGTCTTTACAATTTTACCAGTAGATTCCTTCAAAATTATAATATTGTGGAAATAAGCTCTCAATTTATCAGACCAGCAATGCTTTCCCCAAATTAAGACATGCCAATTAGCATCCCTTCTTTCTAAATGAATTATTAAGAGACTCACTGGAGTGCACAGATGGAAATTAAGCTGCCAGTGGTCAGCAGGCAGACACCAAGGACAGTTAACAGTCCGCCTGGCCAGCAGATGTATAGTGATGTAATCGGGCCAGGAAAGGCAGGTCTAGAGCTGCTAACACTTAACGTATGAAAGTTGGAGTAGAGAAAATCTTGCCTACATGTGAAGAGCACCTGTTGCACTTAAATTAGGACAGAGGACAGCCCAGGTCCACATAATCAATACAATTCCATGGTTGATATCTGCACATTCATGTATTTACTGCTCAGAATACAGTACCTCTAAGAAAAGGGTCCTGGAAATTAAAAAAAAAAAAAAAAAGGCCCAAGTTGTATAGCACAACTCTCAAATAGAGGTTGTATCCAATTCAGGGACATCTAAAATGAGATACCTCATGAATTAGGTAGGGACAAGGTCATCAAATACTCAGTTGCCATTGAAAGTTATGAATTTTTAAAAAATATATTTGTTGAGCAAAACAACTCAACTTCTAGCTACAATCAATGTATGCATGCACACACACATATCTACAAAAATATAACTCATCTGGAGACATGGCTTGCAAAAAAGACACCCATGGCTCTACACAGTTCACTCAACTATTCAGAGAGAGCCAACAATGTCTCAAGTTTAATGACCATAGTCAAGAATTTTCCTCATACGTCAGAAAAAAATCATGCAAATTGAAAAGCTAATAGTATGAATAGAATCTAGAAAATACATAAGCAATAGTTTTTTTTTCCTTATGCAGAAGTCAGGTGGTCTCACATGGTCATATGGAGATCTAGCCTACTCAGCCATTATATCTACATAGTGAATAAATGAGTTGTTAAAATGCTATCTGAAGAAAACCCATGCATGAGAATAGACTCGAAGAAAGGAGTAACAAGCGGTGTTATTAAACTTCAGTAGATCAACTCATTTATATTCACTGTGTAGACTGTGTGCGTCTGTGTAGGGAGCACTGGGTGAACATGAAATAAATGCCCACTGTAAACAGCATCACTGTGACTGTCAGCATCTGCCCAAACATCACCAACTGCTATCACCAATCTAACGTCTCCTTTCAGTCCTCACTCACACCATACCAACCAGCTATTTCTCACGTCTCTTTAATATTCCAATATGAGTTATTATAAGTGACTTTCTGCTGGATCCTTTATTTGGAAGGAAAGTGAAATGAACCAGATTCTGGAAGAGATTTAGTGAAAGAGCTATAGTTTTAATAGTGATATTAAGGTAGTTATATTTTACACCTAACAGGCAAATTGTTTAATGTTTTTCAGGATAAATTACTAACTGTAATGTTAAATATTGGATAATGTTGGTCTATATTAACCATTAATGAGATCGATAATGAAAAACTTTGAGCATATCAACAATGATACCACAGACCTAATCCTATAATAATTACTACTATTCACTGTGCTATGAAATGACTATAATAAATTTGAAAAATGACAATGTGCCTACATGTACAATAGATGCCATTTCTTTTAATTAGTAACTGCATATGAATGATAAAACAGAAAAATGGTTTTGTAGATTTTGAAGAGCTCTAACTTCTTGTTTTACCCGAGTCCTTCAAATATTTACCCTTAATTCTTAGGCAAGTAGTTATCGGATCTTAACTTCCAAATGAAGTTCAGCTTTAGAGAGACAGTTAAATAGAAACAATCACTTAATCACAATATTGTGGATCTGTACCTTGTGCCACATTTAATACACTACATTCTGAAAAAAGAAAAGGAGTATCATAATGTATGGGAGCAACGCACCAAGACAAGATGCACAAACAGCAGATGATATGGGAGAAAGACGGTTTAAGATTTTGAAGAGCTATATAACTGTAAACAGATAAAGCTGCAAAAATAGAGTGTAGGATACGAGGGAAGTAATTTTTAATGTAAAGAAAACAATAGCAACAGAGATGGAGCCATCTGTTTGCTCTAACATTTTCTCTCTTCAAAATTTATTTCTTCTGCTAACCAGTTTTTTTTTTTTTCTCCCTCTGTTGCCCAAGCTGGAGTGGCGCGTCATAGTTGATTGCAGCCTTAAACTCCTGAGCTCAAGGGATCCTCCTGTCTGGGACTACAGGCACGGCTGGCTAATTTTTAAGAAAATTCCTCTTGGAGACAGATTATCACTATATTGCTCAGGCTAGTCTCTAACTCCTGGCCTCAAAGGATCCTCCTGCCTCAGCCTCCCAAAGTGCTAGGATTAGGGGTATGAGCCACAGTGCCCAGCCTATTTTGTATAATTTTATTTCCTTATAAATAAGATAGTATTGCCAGAATTATTTGTATTCTTCTTCAACTTAACCACTTAACTTCATCTACAACATGGTCACAATGTAAAAAATAAATTAGCCAAAGAGAAGGAGAAAGGGCAGGTGAGAGCAAAGATGAAGACAGATGAAGATGAAGAAATGAGCAAAAGTAAACAAATTTAAACTAAAATAAATTTTTAAATTTATTTAAAATAAAATTTTTAAAATTACTAAAATAATGTAAACTCTCAAGTTAGGATTGGCTATTAAACACATTTTTCTGAATGATGGACTAAACTGAATCTGATTTCCTTTTGTTTTGATAGCAGTTCAGAATCATAACACTTTTTATACATTGTAGTAATTTCACCCTTGTTCATGCTTCTTATTGTGGCCAACGTACAGATACATAGATCACTTTGGATAGACTACACTGTGATGATATTCACTTTAATAATGGCCATTCAGAAAACCACAGAAAAATTTAAAAATAATTGACTCTGTATTTGGTATTTAAATGTAATAAGCTACATAACAAAACTCCAATTCATTTCATTTAGACTTTTAAAAAATATTTGGCATGAGTGTTTTAAAAGCAATTAGTAAAAAAGTTAATAAAAACAGGCCATATTTACAAAAGCAAAATAAATGGCATGAACAGTGAGTGGTAAGGTATCCTGTTAAGTTATTAAAGATGTTTTCATTATTTAATGGTTGATATTAACAAACAGTAATATTGTACGATTCCAGTAGCATCAAAGAGAAATACAAAGTAATGAAGAATTAAACAGGCAATATCCAGCAGCTCCAATTCAGCGTAATAAATTTATATTTTATTGCTTTCTGTGCTTAATAAGAATGCTAAGATTCATTTGTTTCAAAGAATTTCCAAATTTTAGCCAAAATGACTCTAAGATAATAACAAGTTCCTGAAACACAAATTAGAGCATTAATCTCCTAGGAAAGTAATCTCAAGGTAAGAATTACATCTAATCACCCTTCTTCCATTAGACTTGTATGCTGCAACACTGATTCAATAAAACTGCCATCCAGACAGGGCAGTTTGATCAAGTTGAACGTTGCTGGCAAAAAAAATTGCTGCTGCCACTGCTGTTTCTGTATTGAAGACTGGAAGTAATGAAAGTGTTTCACATCCATTTGCTCTTGCATAAATACACAGCACCCTGAGAATCTCAGCAATGGCACAATTACAATTTGGTTGTGTTCACCCAAGTATAAAAGTCTGTAGAGACTGCTTTATTTAAATACGAGCAGTCAAACGCAGAGCTTAAACATCAAGCGAACAATTTATTTGGGAAAATGTTATGGAGAGGAAGGAGAAATAAAAGTCTCACTGCCACAGGAAGTACAAATCAGCGGGCTTTTTACTTAATTTTGGGATTACTGATGTAACATTTTGCCAAGACTTTGGAAGAGGGTTGACTTTCATACATGAATGAGGTTGAAGAAAGGGATATACAAAGAAAAAAGGAATAAAAGAACAAATTATTTTGGGGAAACACGGTTCTGAGTAATTCTGAAGAGTAGAAATAAGGAGAGATCTCTGCTGAAGGGAAGAACACTTGAGACTCAGCATGTCCAGGTGGTCGGGTTATGCCTAACCATTTCTCAGGATTCAACTTGAGTAAATGGTAGAGACATAATAGGGTTGTTAAAATATGTAACATTAGCTCTACAAATTTGGAATCTACATCATGGTTCTAGCTATTATTCAATAATATAAATTACTTTTATTAAGACATACAATTTTTTTTAAAAGAGCCACGAAGACACCATGACTAGTTTAATCATGACAAAAGTGTTTCCTTTTTTCCCATAACTGTCACAGAGAGCTTGTAGCTTTCTACCAGGCTCTGTCTACAGCACTCTGCCTCGTTTTTTTTCTTCCTATATCTGAATCTTCTAATCTGCAGTTATGAGTTCCTGAGATAGATTGCACAAGAGTCACACCATAGCCTTCTGAAAGAAAAAATATCTCAGCCAAAGCACGCAATGTTGCTGCAGGTGCATAAATACACCCAGGCCCAAACCTGACCCATCACTCCAATTTTAGCCACTGGGTCTTTGCTTCACTATCTAGAGCCCTTTAACCCAAAACTGCATCAATTTCTGCCTCCATCCTCACACTTACTCCCTAATTTGCTCCAAAATGTAACCTTTAAATTTCCACTGAAGTCTGTGACTTTAAAAACTTGAATTCTAATGAAAAACTTCCCAACAAAGTTGGAAAGATACAAATGATTTCACTGGAAACTTCCAACAATTTTATGCAAACTACCACACAAAACAGAAAGGGAGGGGCTATTTCTCAAGTCATTTGTTGAGGCTAACAGTTGCCTGGACCAGAGAAACGATACTTCAAGAGAGAGAGAGGGAGGAAAAAAAAGCTACAGACCAATATAACTCATGAATATAGACACAAAAAAATCAATAAAATAGCAGCAAATATTATCCAGAAATATATAAAATGCATAATGCATCATGACCAAATATTACAGTAATGCAAGGCTGGTTCAATACTGAAAACTGATCAATACAATTTATCATATCAAAAGACTACAGGAAAAAAACACAAGTAATCATCTAAATAAGATGTAGAAAAACATTTGAAAACAATCAGCATCGATTTATTTAAAAAAGACACAGGAAACTATGACTAGAAGGGAATTCCCTCAATCTGACAAATAGCCTCAATGAAAAATCTATAGTTAACATCATACATGAAGGTGAAAGACTGAATGCTTTTCCCCCAAGACTGTGTGCTTTTCCCCCAAGCTGTGTGCTGCGGGGCAAAGTATGTGTGTTGCTTGTCTGCATATCCCAGTACTTGTTACTAAAAAGTGTACAATGAACCATACAAATGTATCTAATAAGTTTACAGCAGGGATTAAATGAGGTAATGTTTTAAAAAAATATCTTATAATCTTTTAAAATACTACTGGAAGATGAGATATTGAAGTTGTATTTCTATGTTTATATAGATGGATTATAAACTCCACCTGGGAGGTTTTGGAGAGATCTTTAGTGTTGTTGGCATTGCATTTGCATTGTTTGTGATCGTAGTATAACAACAAAAAGGCAACGATATTTTCTCGTCTCTCCTAATCAGCCAAATCAGAGTCATACTTGAGGTGCTAGCCAGTGCAACGAGGCAACAAAAAGAAACAAACAAGAGGCGTCAAGACTGAAAAAGAAGACATAGAATTTTATCTATTCACAAAATCCCAAAGAATATACATAAAACATTTTAACACAAGTGAGTTTAGCATTGTCATACAAAACTAAACAAATATGTAAAAGGCAACTTATATATATTAACACTCAATGTTAGGAACTTCAAAAAAGATTTCTTTTAGAACAGCACCAAAAGCATTAAATATTAGGTATAAATCTAATGAAATATGTGCAGAATCAGTATGCTGAAATCTATAAAATATTGATGAAAAAATAAAATGTAAATAAATGGAAGTATATATAGTCTTCATGTTTTAGATGACTCAGTATCAGTAAGATGCAAATTCTCTCCAAATTAATATATTTTTGTAGAAACTGACAAGCTGATACTAAAATATATGAAAAGACAAAAGAATTAGAGACTAAATAGTTTTTTTAAAGAAATGTGTTTAAATACTTGTATATTAGATTTTAAGCCTTACTGTAAAACTACAATTATCAGGATAGTGGATATGGGCAAATGGATGGACATATAGATCACTGAAATACAATATAAGCCAGAAATGCAAGTATGTGCAGATATGTACATATAATTGAATTTCAACAAAGTATAAATGCAATCCATTAGAGAACAAATATTATTTTCCACAAATTTCTACTCTTGAAAGATGCTGTTAAAATGAAAAGAAAAGCTGCAGACTGGAAAAATATATATTTGCAAAACACACATGTGGTAAAAGACTTGTACCTAGAATATACAAAGAAGTCCTAAACTTCAATAATGATGAAAAAAACCCCAATCTAATTTCATAGATATGTATATATTTGTGACTTTGAAAAAATTGGTAACTGATTGTTGCTCATATTTTAGATATTTATCCTTTGCTGCCTTGTTGTCTAGTACAGTGGTTCTCGAATTTTAGCGTGTATTAGTATCACCTAAAGTGCTTATTAAAAAACAGATTCTAGTATTCCACTTCAACAGGCTGTGATTCAGCAGACCTGGGTGGGGCTGAAAATCTGCATCTCTAGCAAACTCCCAGGTGATGCTAACGTTGCTAGTGTGGGGCCCGCACTCTGAGAATGGCCGCTGCAGTGGACAGATGCCTGCGTCGTGGTCACTACAAGCTGTGTGCTGTGGGGCAAAGTATGTGTGTTGCTTGTCTGCATATCCCAGTACTTGTTACTAAAAAGTGCACAATGAACCATACAAATGTATCTAATAAGTTTACAGCAGGGATTAAATAAGGTAATGTTTTAAAAAAATATCTTATAATCTTTTAAAGTACTACTGGAAGATGAGATATTGAAGTTGTCTTTCTATGTTTATATAGATGGATTATAAACTCCACCTGGGAGGTTTTGGAGAGATCTTTAGTGTTGTTGGCATTGCATTTGCATTGTTTGTGATCATAGTATACCAACATCGTCATGACAACATTATGCTTTTATGGATATTATATGACAGCTAATATCTCTTGAGCACTTGCTAGGACAATCAGTTTATGTTTTCATTTAGTACTCAACTACTGCATAAGGTAGATACTGTGACTATTCTTATTTAAAAAGAAGCAAGCACAGGTAGTAAGTAACAGAGCTGGGTTTGAAGAGAAAGAGTCTAAAAAAGGAAAACATATCTTTTTTATTTCAAAATATTAAGAGGGCACAAATGTTTTAGTTACATGGATTGCTTTTGTAATGCTTGAGTCAGGGCTGTAAGTGTGTGTCTCACCCAGATAGTGCTCACTGTACCTGTTAGGTAGGTTTTTGCCCATCCTCTCCTGCCTCCGCTCCCTCCCCCCAAAACATACCTTTTGATCATTTTTCATACCGGCCTTAAAAAATCCAAAGCCATAATATCATAAAATAATTTGGTGAGGGGTGTATTAGAATTGAAACTTGCAGATGCAAAATGTACAATCTCTTCAGGGGCAATATTGCTCTTGGCTGTTTAAGAAAATGATGTCTCACACTATTTTCCATTGTGTATGGTATTCATAAGTTTAAAATAAATAATTGCATGACACCAACCATACTCTCATATAAACAATATTGGGATTTTTATAGTTCTTACTGCATATTTCAATAAGGTCAATATAGTATATTAGTCTTCTTGCATGCTGTATTTATCTCCAAATAAGATAATAATTGGAATTATAGATTCACAGCACTCATCTCTTCAGTTTTCTATCTGCTGCTGGCATATGATTAGCTCCATAAAAAGATAGATTTGGGAATGAACACATTCTAACAAATACAGCCATGATAAAACTATCTGAACTCTCAATTTGGAAATGCTCATATTTAATATTTTTTTGTTTTCTGCATATTAATTGCCATTTAGTTAGTGGTAATGTCTAGACAGTTGGCAAAAAAAGAGATGATTTATATATTTAGATAGCATGGTTAAGAAAAAGATGATTTTTATGTTTATAGACAGCATGCTCAGAAACATTCCTGAGTAACCTATTCTAAACAAATTCAAAGTCAAAAGATACAATAAACAACCTCCAAAGCCATAGTTCTATGCAAAATAACAGCCTGTAAATGATCACTGCAATTTAGAAAACCCTCAGTCATGGCTGGAATTAATATTCACAACAGATTCTTGGTTCTTCCTCAAGAAATGCACTGTTAACAGGCTAAACATTTTGTCAATTTCTGATCAGAATTATATCATATATAGGATATATAATACAATAATGTGACCAATGAGACATTTCAGAATCTCAAAATTTAGCCCTATGTAGTTTTGCTGATTTTTGAGAAACACATTTTCAATGCCTAGAGCTATTTTCCCAAGAAGAATTCAACGATGCATAGAAAATCCATTTTATTATGTATACAACGTGTATTTATTATGTCAGAAAGTGGCAAGCAATATAATTCTTCAATAGCTAGCTTTCTTTGTATTGCTAAGGGCATTTGAGCCAATCAAGATAGAAAAGTGCAAAAATTAAGCATTTCCTCTAGATTAACCAATAAAAAGTGTTTCCTAATCATCTAGGTGAACTAGATAGGAGTTCTGCACTGATAACATTGGTTGGTGAATTTAAACAATTTTCATTTCATTGTGTTTATTATTACGATTAATAGCTAACATTTACTGAATGTTTAATATATGCTGTGCCTTTTGTGGCATAATTTGTGTTAACCAATTGAATGGTATTTATCAATTTAACATGAGAAAATAGAGATTTGGTAGCAAAAAAATAATATATTAAATATTATATAGCTAGTAGCTGCAGAAACATTATTTGAACTTATTATTAAAAATTATTCTATATTGTTTGTCTCATACCTGAATAGTCTTAATGAGTCAGTAACTGTCTAAAGAAGCATAATCAGCAGGAAGACTAAATTAGTTATATTTTCCTCTATCATCCAAATGTCTAACAATACTCAATATTTTCTATTAGAGTTGAAACAAATATATAACCCATGTGTGATAATTTTATATTTCAACAAGCTTTTTGCTTCACAAAAGTAGAGAAACATATAGATAATTTTAGTCCTTGCTATTTAATTGATTTGGAAAGGCTTTTATGAATGTATACAATTATCAATAAAATGCAAAAATGTATAAATTTTAGCCTTTCAACATTAGGGTGTGTTTTTCTCGTACATGCTGTGGAGGAGAAACTTCTTATATAATCTTTAATATTATCAAGTGAAATAGTTTATGTTCCTGAGTATTTTATTTTAATTGGAATATAAGCTTATTAGCAATTTTGTGAGTATCCCCAAAGGCATATTTTTTAAAAAAGATATTTACTCAAAATATTTAATGTAATTAAACTACAATACTGAAAATTATAAATATATGCTAGATTAACTTTCCACTAAATTAGGTATCTAAGAAATGTTGAGAGTGATGTTTTGCTATTTGTTCAAAAAGTATATACAAAATGATTTTTCTCAACGTTGTTGATTTTCATTTTCTTTAGTATGATTTATTGTCATATTTCCCAATTATTTTTCACTATAAATATATATTTAATTTATAGTCAGAGAAAACTGGAGCACTCAAAGTGTATTCTTTGAAATCCCTGAGCTGGAGGTGATCTATTAAACTCAGGGGTTTTCAATCTTTTTTATGATAATTTTTTTCCAAATAAAATCTTTTTTGGAACCCAAAATGAATAAAAGTATCGGACAGACACCTCTGGTTTATAAATGGCTGTGGTCTGTGAGGACCACTTAGTTACTTGCAGAACCCGTGAAGCATCTCCTTGCTCTGACAAAAATCATTACTGAGCTTGCTTTGCTGACATGCATTCCAGACCTCTGATTGCTGGTCAGGCTACTCTCCTGTCTACTCAAAACAAGAAGGCACCACATTCTAAATTTCAAAAAAAAAAAAAAAATACAATGTGTTTAAATTCGAGGTATGAGGAAGATCCCGGCCCCCAGGCTCTGTGTGTGGAGCACACTGACGGCTTCGCTGCCTGCGGTGGAGGCTGGAGGAGGCCACGCTGTTTCCGAGGCTATTCACCATGAGACACGAGTTACCCTTGTAAAATTCGTAACAGAAATAAGCACATGTACATATCACCCACATGTAAAACCCAGCCCACGTGGAAATGAGCAGATCCAATTTGCTTAAAACTGAATATAAATTAACCTAAGGTAAGGCTTTAAATAATCAAAAATAATTCACAGTTTTATCATGTTTACCTCAAAATATTTTTAAATTTTATATTTAAAAAATCAAATTAAATTAAATAGAGCCAATTGTCTTTTTGATTTTCTTACTTGTCCATTTATGTTACTTTATTCTTAATTAAAATATCTTTTTAGTAAAATCTAATATTTAAAGCCATCAATAAAGGAACGAGAAAATGTCTTATAGTCTATAAAAGAAGACTAACCCTTATTGGAACTCGATCTCTTTACCTTTGAAAGATCCTCTTTTCTCTGCTTCACATTTGTTTTTCATCCAAGAAGTGGCATTTATACCAACAGTGGATGAATAAATAATATTTATAGAAAGACCAAGCATATTTTAATAAAAATAACATATTAATAAGAAAAACTTAAATAGCTTTAGGTGATACTGGCATATAAACGTGAGCCTTAAAATGTCTGAAGTTTGCAATAAGACGGAAAACCATATGCGAAATGGTTTGACTGGATTTTCTTCTTTCTGGAGTAGGCAAGATATGTCTGTGCTAAAATTCTTTCTAGAAAACCTGTTCTCACACTTACCTATCAATTTGTATTGCATTCTGGGGTCCATTAGACATAAGCATCATCTCTCCTCAAATTGAGAAGAATATTTGGATGTTTCACCCCTCCTTTTCTAATCCTAATTTCACCACTGGAATTTTTGCATTTTTAATGGCAAGCACACATTTCGTTAATTGAAAAACGTATATGGCAGTTATTTAGTAAAGTTTCATCAAATAGTATTATTGGTTAATTGTGGAGATTTTTGCTGACAAAAATAGATTATTATTTGACATTATCAATCTAAAGAATTTCAATCTCTAAAACACTTTTTTTGGATTAAGAATTATGCAGGTTTTAGCTTACAATGTCAGCTTCAATAATCTCTCCCATCCCATGTTCTGCAAAGTGACCTTGCCACGCTTTCATGAAGTCTATTTCTCTACCTTCTTGAGTCTGGGTGGCCCCTCGGAATTGTTTCGACCAATAACATGCGACTGAATGAAGCGACCTCAGTCCCAGGTGCAGCAATTAACTGGATCAAGAGTTTCTGCTTCCTGTTTCTGCGGAGCCAACTGGCATATGAAAAATGTGAAAAGAAAACCAAGCTGTGAGGGGGCCTGAGCCACAGGGAGAAGCCCTGGAGATGGAGTCTTCTCCTGGAGGAGCGGGGCAGGGAACCAGGGGCAAAGAGGAGACAGACCTGTGAGTGGAGAAACCCAGTGTCTTGGAAATAAACTCTACAGCCTCAGCCACTGCTGCGAATACTCCACACATCCCGGACAAGACACTCAGCAGGGAGCTTTCTCATCTTGACAAAATTTGAATAAGATAAAATGATTGTTCCCAGCCACTGAGTTTTGGGGATTATATATCAAAGCAATAGATAAAAAAAAAAAAAAAGCATTAAAGTGTCTGTTTTTATGTCTAATGATTTTAAATTATTTGAGGTTAACTTAATTTTCAGAGGCTTGGTTTACCCAGGCAAGAAACTCTTATAAACAAATTCTTAAGGGGTAATTTTCCAGCTACTATATGCATCTTTCCTAGTTGCCAAAAAAGATTGTCAGTCACCTTAAAGAAGTTTGTTAAGGTAAATAAAGGCATTGGCCAATTGCTTATTAGCGAATACGCAGAAGAAAAAAGCAACAAAAAAGTTTAAAAACCAGAATCTTTAGGTGGTTATCAAAATTATTAATTCTACCTTCTTACACACAATTATAAGAGATTTTGAATTTACTTCTAAACATTTTTGTAGTTGAACATATTAAATTCATACTTAAGAAAAATAAGAGAATTCTAACAAATACAGAATATAAAACTACTTTCCTCAAAGGCCAGAGGCAGTATTAATTTCTCAATTGATTTTCTTCCATATTTAGAATTTTTTTCCAGCATATCTTAAATTTTAAATAATTGAAATAAATGTGTTTCACAAGGGGCATAAATGTCAAAAGTTCAAAGAACACTACAGTAATTGCTATCAACAATTTAGACTTCACTGTCAAATATTTATATAACATGGTTTAAATGAAAGTAAAAGCCATGAATTTAGTATGAATGAAGTGATATTTTTCAAAGGATAATTCATTTTAAGAGCTTGTTCAAAATCTATTATAAATGCTTTATAAGATTTCATTATTCCAACTCTTTTCATCCACATTTCTATAAGGCATTTCTACTTTCTGATATTTTTCTGCTTAAGAGTTTCTAATTCTATGATTTATTTATTTACTCTGATAAACATAGTCATGTAACGACATTTTGGTCAATGATGAACAACATATACAACAGTGGACCCATGATATTACTGTACCTTTTCTATGTTTAGATATATTTAGATATACAAACACCATTGTGTTACAATTGCCTACAGTGTTCAGTACATTAACATGCTGCACAGGTTTGTAGCTCAGAAGCAACAGACTATATTGTATACCTAGGCTATTCCATTTAGGTTTGTGTAAGTATACTTTACAATGTTTGTGCAATGATGCATTTCTTAGATGGTATCACCATTGTTAAGCAATGCATGACTGTACATATATAATTTTACAGTATCTTATTCACCATATGACTGTGAAATTATCAAATTATAAACTTATACTTTTTGGTGATTAAGACTTTGATTTACCATTGATTTCTTCATGAAAAACCCAATAATAATATATAAATATACGAAGTTTAAAATTAACAAATTTATTTAAAGACTAGAATTATATGATAAAATACTCCAAGGTCAAGTAAACAATAAGGGACTGGGTACAGTGGCTCATGTTTTTAATCCTAGCACTTTGGGAGGCTGAGGAGGGAGGATCACTTGAGGCCAGGAGTTCAAGACCAGCCTGAGCAACAAAGTCAGCCTCCATCAAAATAGAAAAGTTAGCTGTGCATGGTGTAGTCCCAGCTCCTGGGGAGGCTGAGATGGGAGGATAACTTAAGCCCAGGAATTTGAAGTTGCAGTGAGCTAAAATTACATCACTGCACTCTACCTGGGACAACAGAGGAAGACTCTGTTTCAAGAAAAAAAATTTTAAAAAATGTAAACAAGATATTTTTATTATTATGAAGTAGATATATAACCATTTATTTTTATTTGTTTTTATTGTATATATTTAAAGTGTATAAGATGTTTTGATATATATATGCATAGTGAAATAATTACTATAGTCAAGCAAATTGACCAATCTATTCATCTCCTGATGTGATTACTTTTATGCGTGTGTGGTAAAAGCACCTAACAGTTACTCTCAGCAAATTTTCAGTGTACAATACGGGATTTTTAACTATCGCTGTTCTCACGCTGTTCACTACACTTCTAGTCTTAGTCATCTTACATAATGATGAGATATTTATCATAAGTAGATTCAATTGCTAAGAAGAGCCTTTCAAATACATATGTTTTTACATTCTGTTGAAATTTCAAAGAGGCTGGTTGTCAAGAACATCACATTTCATCTTTTTATACTATAGGTCTTAAAAAGCCAATTCAGCGATGAATATAAAGTGTTTTTTGTAAAATATCACTGATTTTCAAATAATTCTTCAGTAGCAGAAACTTATTTTTTTAAATTTAAAAAAAAATTCTTTAATTTTTTTCAGTAACAGAACCTTCCTCACAATTGCAATGAATGAAGCAGATGAGAACGTCAGTTTTCTAGAGAACTGGGGGTGGGGATTGGCCACGGTCCTGCCTGCATGATCTTGCTGTTTCCTGCTGACAGAGTTCCTAAAGCACCTCTGCAGATGTTTAGGGTTTCGAGCACACCATTCAGAAACCACAGTACAAGGTCTGTTAGGATCACTGTCATAAATCAATGTATTTTATACAGTGAACAATGGATTTAAACAAAAAGTCATCCCTGACCTCCCTATACTCACCCATAATGCCTGAAAGCAAGACTCTGGGGCACACACTGACTTGGGTACTAGCGGTGAAACATTTTCAGGCTCTAAACAGTATCCAGTCCCCAGCACCACTCACTGGCTGTGGTAGTGGCTTGCTCCAGGCATTCCCTCTGCTCTGTGCATCTCTGTCCCTGGCCTGTAGGAAGGGCCACAGCCTGACTAATCCATAAGAGCAACTTAGTGTCCCCTTTAGCCCAGTAACTAAAAGGCCTATGTAAGATCTACAGAATCTTCAGTAATGTCAAACAGGGAGGCCACCTATTTCAAATCATTTGTTCTCAATATGGAGGGACTTTTATCAGCTTGGTCCCAGGTGAATATAGGAGGAGGCCCCCATAAGCATCCCAAGATGTGCCTGTTACACACCTGCCTCAACACTTCAAACACAGAGGCATGGTCTTCTCTCCTAATTGCGTTCTTCTATTCTTCAACCGCTTTTTGACAATGTGATACATCGACTGATAATCAGCCATCTATCCGGTAGAACTTTTCAAGCATATGATTGAGCCAATAATTTACTTGAGTCATTGAGTTCCTCTTCCAAGTGCTGCACAAATACTCTATCACTCGGATACACAGATGATAGACACAGATAGATACAAAGTGACTATAGTCTTGGATAGAAAATGAATAATTTATGAATAATTTTTAAACATTTTATAAAACAGGTTTGAAGAATAATGGATTAGCAAAATCATTGTATAAATATGCTTTGAGCAATTTCTGAAACATGAAAGGTGGTCGTTAAATGTTTATTGCACATTAACGAGTGCTAATGCTTGTGAGATGACCTTGGGCTTGTGAAACAAAAATATATATAATTATGTAATATATAGCCTATACATAATTAAAATATAATGCAGTATAAAATAATTTTTATTTTTGTCATTTCATTCTAGAGGTAGATAACGAGGGGATTAGGCCACAGGGTATCTGATGCCCCTTTTGCTTCGTACCCTCTATCCACGGGGCAGAGGCAAGTGGCCACCTGAATGAAGCGATGCCTCTCCAATTGCCTGGAGTAAAGAATCTTTTTTTTTCTTTTTTATCTCCTATCTGTTAAGAGAGTTTATGAAGTACATTAAAAATAGACTTCTAAGAAAAACCCATATACACAACATGGAAACCCATTTAAAACATATAATTAAAAAAAATCACTAAAATCACCACATCAAGTTGCTAGCCGGGCCTTACGCCTGCGTCCTCACTCTCTGCCCTGCTGGCCGTGGCCTGGGGACCCAGTCGCACCCCGGCAGCACGACCCTCTGTCTGCGCAGCTGATTCCTCAAGCCCCAAACCAAATCCCCGAAGGGGCGGACAGGATGCACTGTGAGACACAGTCGACCCGCATCGTTAGTGGATTCTGTATCTGCAAATTCCCCTACTTTCTAAGATTTATTTGTAACCCCCCAACAGCATTCTCTGCACTTTCTCTGCCATTTGCGGCAATGGCAGAGCAGGCAGAAATCTGAGCGGCCCAACGCACGCATTCCCCAGCAGGTGATGCTCCGCCTTCCTGTTTGACTCTCTCGATATCAGCAAGTATTCTTTCTCATGGTCTGTTTATTAGCCACAGTTGCCACATTTTTGTGCTCTTTTTCGGTGATTTCACTGTTTAAAATGACGCGCAAGCAGAGGACTGTCCAGTGTTCCTAAGCACGAGAAGGCCGTGACGTGCCTTCGGGAGAAAATACGTATCACATAAGCTTAACTCAGACAGGAGTCATAGTGCTGTCGCCGCAAGTTCAATGTTAATGAATCAGGGATATGTATTAAATGAGGAGTCTTTGAAGAGAAACACACTTAAAACAAGCTTGGGTATCCATCAGTTGATGAAAATGCGACCAGAGGCTCTTAGATCCCAACTCCGCATTTCCTTCAGCAGCAGTGGCTCAGTACCACTCGATGACAAAGCTTAGAACTCTTCTAGATTTTGCCATATTAATTCTTTAATTCATTGAACACATACAAAATACAAAAAGTGAAAATGCCTGAAAGTATTTTAGAAGAGTGTTATAAAAGAAAGATTGCTTCTAAATTTAGGCTTTGTTCCCGACACTGAAAATAAATCAACTGAGTATCTCTTTGCATACTTACAAAGCCCAGACATTTGTATGGATTTCTTCTATAAAATACTTCAGTTACTGAAAGCATAGGGAGTGTAGAATCTTTTAAATACATACACATATTATATAGAAATAAGTTGATCAAAGAGCTTTACAAAGAATAATATTTCAGCCAGTCTTAGATTTTAGAGACCTAGTGAATATTTAATTTACATTTTATGGTAAGGCTTAGCACTTAAGATTTGTAAATTAAGCCAACAACAATTCAATATATATTAGGGTCACAAGGATGTCAGCCAAGAGCAGTTTCGCTCAACCTGTTGGTTTCTGATATAGCAGGTAAATAAAATGTTAGGATTGATTGTTAAGTAGTTAAAAATTCTTGTTAATTTGAAAAATAAAAATACATAGATGTTTAAGTCAATCAAGTGAACATAGTCAATTTGGCATGTATATTAATGGACAGAAAAACTATTTTAATCAGTAAAGGAAAGCTATTAACAAAGGGGGTGCTAGAACAAGCGTGAATAAAACACAAAGACTGGTGTACTTCTAATGCCTTTCGTTTATAAATTTTGCTAAGGCAAGCGTAAGTAAAGCCCACAGAAGTGCCAAAGTGCTGTTTTAATTAAACAGGTCTGCACTACACCACTTACTGGCATACTCTGAAGGGAAGAGTTTTTTGAGCTTTGAATGGCACCCGCAGTTACTGAGGAGAAAGGAGTTACACAGACTCTAGTGTTACAAGGGTTCAGAAGAAAAGAGCAGTAACGATCAGAAGAAGAAAGCAGCAGGAAAACGACTATTCTATAGTCCGTCCAAACACTATGAAAAGACAGATGACCATTACTTTTAAACAGTCTAAAATAGAGTCCAAGAGAGTGGCTTTCTAAGATTTTATTTTGTAAAGAAAGTGAGTCTCCTAAGATAGAGGGGACCTCAGGACCCTCTATCATTAAAATATAGCAGTTACTAACTAGATACTGCATTTAGAGGTTATCTTAAATTACAGTATTCATATTTCTTATATATTTCTTTGATATCATCCTTTTTCATAAAGTTTCTTATCTTCCAGAACAATTTTAAAACAGAAATATCCTGGCTGCCAGAGATATGAATATGCTAAATAAATTAAAACTCCTAAAATGGGTCATTTTTATACTGCTATGAGACATTCATTTGTATTGTCGTTTTCAACTTTCCTATATATTCCCATTCTGACAATGGATAGCTTCAGCCCAAGAGCAGAATCATTTTTCCATCATATACGTAATGAGTGTATTTAATGTTCTAAATTCCATGGTATACAAACATAAACGAATTTATTTTTTCTACAATTCTTTCCCTAAAATGTGATGTATTAAAACTATCATGTCCCATTGCATTTATAAGCCTTAGGGGAACCCCAAGTTTTCTGATAATTTTCAGTCGTAAAGGATGGAGCCAAGCACGATTTAAAATCCCCACCGTGTATGTGACTGACGTCTCACCTGCTCTCCACTCTCAAGTATGAGCCTCCTGGGATGTGGATGAGAAAGGGCGTGGCCATTTCCTTCCTTCTCTTCCTTTGCTGGAGGGCAAAGATGTGTGCTGGTTTGGGCTGGAAATCCGAATTCTCTACCAAAGCCTCACTCCTCTGGTGCTGAATTTGAGGAGAGGATGTAGGGGAAGAAGGGCAAATATCTCCTTCCCTCACTTCCCACTTTGTAAGTAGAGAACCTGTGCTTCTCTGTTCATCCACCCATCTCAGGACCATGTGTGAGTTCTTCACAGGGTCCTGCACACTTCCCTGACAGGCGACACTCTCTTCCTATCTCCTCTGCCTGAAGAGGAGAAACCTGCCCTAACCGATACCATATATCTGGATTATCGTTGTCCTTCCGTCTATAAGCCTGTGCCTATTTTAAAATCCTCACATCATGTTGAAGTCTCAGTGATACCAAAGTCGTACCTCCTTCCCCACACGTGCAAGACATTTCTTACAAGATGTCTTCAAATGGTACAATGCAAAAGCACTGTCCAATACGTGTTCAACTGATCAATATATCTTAACTCAAATAGATTAAATAAGTTTTTAGCTTTAAATAGATTAAGTTCAGAGAATATTAATTATAGAAGAGAATACACAAAATTTTACATGATTTTAAAATATTTTAGTAATATTAGACACCTCATTGCCATAGAATAACTTAATCAGGGATATATAATTAGCAAATAAAAAATCTGCTGGGTTCTTGTCACTATGACAGTCAATTAACGTTCATATTTTTGACATTCATTTCACCATCTAAACAAATGAAATGTGGGAAGTAAAAAGAATCAGTTTCCCATGTATATCAGTTATTGGTTTTAACTTTATAAATAGCTCATCAATAAGTATATGTAAAATGATATAGAGTCCATAAGCAATTATTTAAAAACGAAAAGTTATCATTTATTTTGAAGTTAGTTATTACTACATCAAATTATGTTTATTTTACCATTTAAAGTAGTGCATATTTGATTAATAAAAAGATTCAGTTATATTAATATGTCAACAAATAGACTGTAACATCTCATTAGTTTAGATGCTGAAGGATTAAATGAGTTTTGAGTGTGCCAATTTATTAATAACTTTTGAAATTGACCTGCTCCCTCTTGATTTATATCTAAATTTATTAATGCTTCTGATAATTAAATTAAAATCAGGTCACTACCATATATTCACAAGAGACTGAGCAGATGCAAAAGAAATGTTTAATCATGTTAGTGTCATCCTTCACTCAAAGTACTTTATGGAATATTAAGCAACTCACTAAAGTATTTTTATATCTCTACTTAAGAATGTTAAATACTTTTTTTCTACTCATGGGAAGAAATTATAATTCCATTCTAACTGAGACCATAGGTGACAAAGGGTATTTCCTTTTTTTGTGAAAATGTGCCAAAGTCAATGAATAAATTTCCTGGAGAAGAATATCTTAAGTTATATAACATTAACTTTTTTTTATTAACTTTAATAGATCATTTTCTTTCCACTCAGAATCCAGCCTAAAATAGTTAGGTAAGTCCACCTGTTTTTGCTATATCTCTTTAATCTCAAGTGAACAAATATTTTAAGTAGTTTTCTGACATTAATTTCTGGCTTTTCCTAAATAAGAATTGGAGGGGCCGGGCGCAGTGGCTCATGCCTGTAATCCTAGCACTCTGGGAGGCTGAGGCGGGTGGATTGTTTGAGCTCAGGAGTTTGAAACCAGCCTGAGTAAGAGCAAGACCCTGTCTCTACTAAAAAAAAAAAAAAATAGAAAGAAATTAATCGGACAACTAAAAATATATAGAAAAAATTAGCTGGGCATGGTGACGCATGCCTGTAGTCCCAGCTACTCGGGAGACTGAGGCAGAAGGATCGCCTGAGCCCAGGAGTTTGAGGTTGCTGTGAGCTAGGATGACGCCATGGCACTGTATCCTGGGCAACACAGTGAGACTCTGTCTCAAAAAGAAAAAAAAAAGAAAAAAAAAGAATTGGAGGACCCATTTCCTATGCAAAGTTATGCCTCAGTTTTCTTATATGTATGATGGGGATATTTATGTTTCCTAACTAATAGGATTGTTGGGGGAAATTATGTGAGACAATGCATGAAAAGTGCTGATCATAGTCCCTGCTGAATACATAACTGTGAACTAGTACAATAATAATTATTATTATTAACATTATTCCATAATCAACACTATAAAGTACCGTGATAAAATGGAATCAACCAGGGGATTAGAAATCAGATTTTCCGAAACTTGAAAATGGAGAAGAGGGTAAAATAGAATTCATCAGTAAGAGCACAGGCAACTTCCATCAGGTGATTTGAAAGTTTCTCTATATTTCCTGCCTAACCAAGAACCACTCTCTGTTTGAATTGAGCAAAAGACAATTTTTCGTGAAGTAAAAGGCAGTTCATTCACCCACTCATTCAATATTTATTGATTAGAACTTTCTGTCAGCTATAATATCGCAACAGCAACTTAAATGATCTCTTTGATTTCTTTCTCCTTTCTCCCTGCAATCCCCCACCCACTTGCAACACGGCAGCCGGAGTAATCTTTAAAAAAACCCGTAAATCAGATAAGGACAAATCCCTGCTTAAAGCTGTCCAGTTTCTTCCTAGAGAACTTGAGATAAAATCCAAATAGCACGCCCCGGCTTAGGAAGCCCTACTTGGTTAATCTCCCAGGCTGACCTTTCCTCACACGTTGTTCAGCTCTACCCGTGCCCCACCACACTGGCCTCGTTCTTGCTCCTCAAATACGCCACGTGTTTTCCCTAAGCTCAGAACGAACCTGCCCTGATCCACGGGCCGGCTCCTCACCTGGAGCCTACAGTCAGCCTCCTCCGAGGAGGCACTGCTGACTACCCCTCCGCGAGAGACAGCTTTCATTCCTACTGCACCACACTTAAAAACATCCTTCTGTAGCATTTCTCTACATCTGTTTTTAGATTTATGTGTTAAGTGTTTAATCTCCTTTCCCCTCCTCTAACACAAGGGCTCTGCAGCGCAACCGGCCGCTCTATCCCCAGCACTCAAATAGAAGTTGACAACTACTAGTTGAATGAATAAAAAAATCTCTTATGCTTTGTTTTTTAATCCTTTACTGGCATCTTTTCCAATGCAACTTTCTGGAGTAGTTTATAGATAATATATGTTTTCATATAAAAACAAAAACAAAAAATAGATTACCATCTCCATGAAATTTTTAATTACCTTTCCCTAATCTACAAAGCAAACACAAAATTAAAATGATTTCAATTTAAAATAGCTAACTATTCAAACTAAGGATAAGGATAAAAACTTTCTTATTTAAACTTGTATAAATCTAACAATCAAGTAAATTAATAAGAAATAAAGTGAAATAAAACCTATTTTATGAAGTTATCAGTACTCAGAACACACTAGACATTAATAAATCTACATTTCTAGCTCTGACTCATTGGGCTCTTGCCCCACATCACTTTTCCTTTTGCTGTTACTCTGAAGTCCCTATAAACAATATCAAGCTCGTTAACCTCGTACACAAACCCATGCTTCCTTCGGTAGCATCACCGTCACTCTCCGACCTATCAGATGTAGAAGATGTCATCTTCGAAAACCATTCCTCACACACCTCCTTTGTCCTAAATATCCAAGTAGTTATAAAATCCTGATGCTGCTTGCTCTGGAGTGTGCCATAGGTTCTTTGTTTGCTTTTGCTTCCCAAAATTCCCCATTTTTATCCAGAGTGATATTACTCTAGTAATATTCAAGCTAGTCTCTATGTACTACAAATTCTATCTGCTCTAGTCCATCTTGCATGCAGCAGCAATTAAATTCTTCAAATCTATAACTTTTATCATACTATTATCTAAATCTGAAACTTAAAATGGCCCTGGATCTTATTATATATCACATTAAATATGAAATATTTAAGGTCTTTCAGCTTCTATTTCTATTGTTGTTTTTTTTTTTTTTTTTTTTTTGCAGACAGGGTCTTGCTCTGTCAGCATGGGCTAGAGTGTAGTGGCATCATCATAGCTCACTACAACCTCAAACTCCTAGGCTCAAGGGATCCTCCTGCCTCAGCCTCCCAAGTAGCTTGGACTACAGGTGTGTGCAACCATGCCTGGCTAAGTTTTAAATTATTTGTAGAGATGGGGTCTTGCTATGTTGCTCAGGCTGGCCTCAAGTGATTTTCCCTCCTATGTTTCCCAAAGTGCTAGGGCCACAGGTGCGAGCCACCACACCCAGAAGCTTCTATTTCAATATCCAGCCATGTCCCTGCTTCTCAGATCTCAGGAAATGGAGCACAAATGAACTAACAGGATATGTGGAAAACACACATATCAAGCCATACACTGCTCAAGAATATAGACACAGTTTATTACCTCACATAGGACCTGGTGCACAGTAAGCATTTAAATTTATTGTGTGTGTTATTCATGTATTGAGCTTAACTGAGTTTTAAATTTTAAGTGTTTTAAATTCTATGTGGAGCAGAATTTAATGGGAGAATCTGCTCAGTGACATGTTTCTATTTGTTAAATAAGTATTCATAATTTGCTTCCTGAAATACAAAAACCTCCTTTGTGGTCTACAAGGAAAGTAATTTCACTTTAATGAGAAATATCAAATTGCCACCATTATATAATAGCAACTGTGTATATAATACAGGCCGCAAATGATATATGCATCATGATAATCACCTAAGGAAGATAAATGATGAATTAATAATGAGGCAACAAGGATTTCCATTTCATTTGAAAATATAATAAAATAATTTCAAAGTTAAATCATTGTCTATTGCATGCATAGTGCTTTTCAAAAGTGCACACCGTTTCTCCATACTGGGGAGCTATCCTATCCCCTTGAAATTCTTCTGGTAACGATGTTGCCCATCACTTTTAATGTAGACGTCACAGCAGTAATGGTGAGTATAAATACCAAGCCAATACTAGTGTGTACCTCATAATAATAATTAATGCAAATGATACAGAAAATTGTATATTTGCACAAACTTTTTGAGTAATCCTTCTATAGGGTTGGTTATCTGGTGGCAAATAGAAGAAAATGTTTTATTAAAAAGCACCAATTTTTTATTACATAAGAGATATAAAATAAACTGATTTACTAATATCTAGATTACTTTATAGAAAAATGCACTAATTATTTTATGCAACATTATGAATAAAATATTAATTAGTTGAATATAGACTAGGAAAGAAAACTATTTCCTTGGATAACTGTAGTGTTTGAAATCACTTGTTTCAATGTATTCTATTTCTTATAGAACAGAGCCATCTCACACTTTTGATTCAAAATAAATTCTCATTCTGTTCATTATCAATCTTTTTAATTCATGTTAGAGTAAGCTTTTATTCCATTCACCTTCTGTCATTTAAACATGGTTCTATGATTTTATGTATGAATCATCAATAACTTTAGGACTTACTGTGTTTGCCACATGACCTCTTCTCTGTTGGCAGTATGATAGAATATGGTATGTTTTCGTTATTCATTCAGTCATTTCTTAATCTTATCCTCCTCTTTATTTTATACCATTATTAAAATAAGATAATGGCCACCATTTTGCTTGTATTGTAAGTGTGCAAACAGAATGGATCCTTACCAAAAAAATTCAGTAAGGTTAAAATTACTCACTATGACCTCTTTGATGTTGCTACCTATTTATTACTATTTATTACTTCCACTGAATGTCTTCATGGTTTTTCCTCTTTCTTATTGAAGAAAAAAGAAAAGTGAAAAAATGAAAGAAAAGAAAAGGAAGTTCGCCTGTGGTCACTGCATTCTAGTGCACTGATATTGGGAGCCCCTCCCTGCAACAGGATTATACTTTCTGAAGTCAGGCTTCCTCATGTGGCTTACTTTGACCAAAAAAAATGTGATCAGAAATGATTTAAAAAAAAAAAAAAGAAAAGGAAGTTACAGTTTCCCCAGTATCCATATGAAGGTAACTTGGATTATTCACCTTCTAAGAACATTTCATATGGACAGAGGAAAAAGGGTCTTCTTCCTTCCTTCTTCCCACCCTCCCTTTCTCCCTTCCTCGGGATCTCTGAGATATCACATACGTGGTTAACTAATCATTGAATAAGTTTGGGCTTCTCCCTTCTCACTTCATTCAGCTTTCTCTTTTATTTGTCTGTTTTTGAAAACCTTTCTAAAGGCAGAAAACGTGTGTAAAAACATTCAACAGCCATTAAAGAGTATATTAGGGAAATGCAAATCAAAACTACAATGAGATATCACCTAACTCCAGTGAGAATCGCCCTTATCAAAAAGTCCCAAAACTGCAAATGCTGGTGTGGATGTGGAGAGATGGGAACACTTGTACATTGTTGGTGGGACTGCAAATTAGTACAACCCCTGTGGAAAGTAATTTGAAGATACTCCAAAGAGCTAAAAATAGAAATACCATTTGATCCAGCAATCCCACTACTAGGCATCTATCCAAAGGGAAAAAAAAGAAATCTATGATAAAGACATCTGCACTAGAATGTTTATAGCAGCACAATTCACAATTGCAAAGATGTGGAAACTACCCAAGTGCTCATCAATACGTGAGTGGATTAATAAAATGTGGTATTTGTATACCATGGAATACTATTCAACTACAAAAAACAATGGTGATCTAGCACCTCTTATATTATCCTGGATAGAGATTTAGCCCATGCTTCAAAGTGAGGTATCATAAGGATGGAAAAACAGGCACCACATGTACTTGTCATCAAATTGGTACTAACTGACCAACACTAAGGTGTTAACATGGTAGTAATATTCATTGGGTGCTGGTTGGGGGTGGGGGTAACTAACTAATGGAAGCTGAATGCACTGTATGTGGGAGGGACACACTTGTAGCCCTGGCTTGGGGAAACACATTACATGTAACCAAAATGTTTGTACCCCCAGCCATAGTATCTTGAAAAAAAATAAAGAGTATGGAGTTTTTCAAAAAATTAAAAATATAACTACCATATGATCCAGCCATCTCATTTCTGGACATGCATATTCAAAGGAAATGAAATCACTACCTAAAATAGATATCCACACTCCCATATTCACTGTAGCATCATTCATAATAGCCAAGCTATGCAATTAATGAAAAAAATGTGGCATAGATGTAGAGTGGGATACTACTGAGCCTTAAACAAGAAGGAAATCCTGTCATCTGTGACAACATGGATGAACCTGGAGAACATTACGCTGAGTGAAATAAGCCAGGCACTGAAGAACAAATACTGCATGATCCCACCTATGAGCTATCTACAACAGGCAAATTCACAGAAGCAGAAAATAGAACAGTGGTTTCCAGGAGCTAGGGGTGGGGATGGGGGATGGGATGATGTTCGTAAAAGGCTGCAAGGTTCCTGTTAGGATGAATAAGTTTGGGAGATCCATTGTACACCTTGGTGATTGTAGTTAATAATAATGTATTGTATACTTTGCTAAGAAAGTAGATCTTAAACATTCTCACAACAAAAAAATGACAAGTATGTGAGCTGATGGATAGGTTAATTAGCTTGATTTAACCATTTCACAATGTATACATATATTAAAGCATCATGTTGCATACCATAAATATATACAATTTTTAACTACACCTTAATAAAAATTAAAGAAGAGATGATGGAATACTTTTATCAGAAATTTTGCTTATTTTTACAGTTATATCACAAAAGTACAAAAAAAATGAATCTAATTTCTTCTGACTTAAATGAGGATACAAATTCATCAATATCTGCTTTCCATTATTGTATATTCTAATAAAACTAAAGCTTCTCCAATCCAAGATAGAAATCAAACATACCATACAAGAAAACTGACAAATTCATTTTCGATTGTATCCCCCCTATGATTGGGTTCAAGAAATTTTAGTCTTCAAGAACATGGAACTGCGTGAATGAACTAAGGTTTAACTTCGTTTATTAATTCGCATGTAATAATCAATTATGTTATATAAAGATGCTGTAAGGAAACAAATAATCTGAAATAAAAGTTAACTTGAGTACATTTGAAGAGCATTTCCTTCAAAAAGTGTGATTTGAAATTTAAAAATTAAGGTTTTGTTTTTGTTGTTCTTCTTCTTGGAAGCACATCATCCAAGTACTTCAACCGCCCATACTTTACTAGACTAATTTGAAGTGCTCTGATTAATTTTATGTTATTAAATATAATATTATGTATCTTTAAACGCATTCTGTAGTTTACATCGTTCTGTAATTAACATTGGCTTCACTCACAATTAGGTCAAAATGCAAACATTTCATTGGTAAATTTAAGATATCCACCAGTGTGTTAGTTACAGAATTGTATAGATGATGTCCTTATAATATTTTATAAATCATTTTCCCTCGTTAATTTGTCGTGGCAAAAATCTTCACTGAACATCTCTGCCCTAGACTGGAGATGATGAAATAAGAATGCCATTGTGTATTAGCTTCTTGTTCTCATAATCTAAAGTCCCATTTAAAAAAATATCAAGCTGCTGTCACCAAACTGCCAGCATATCTGAAGATGAAGATGTAGACAACACTGGGAATAGATCTTTCCTCCAAGAATAGAAAAGTGGACCATAATAGCTGAAATTTAAACAGAAAATAAACATACCCTCTGCATTGTCATGCATATCTTGTTTACAATCTCCTGAGACAAGCTTTTGCCTAGAAAGGTTTTTAGAAAATCCCACATCGGGGTGTCAATCCCACATCAGGGTATGTGACAAATAACTGGAATTCACATTGATTAGATGACTTCTTTTCAGAAGTGAGTCTATCATTATGCAGACATGTTTATGAAAACAACACTCATGCTGTTAGGTTATTATACTCATTAAGTGTGCTACAATTTACAATTATGTTTGAAGCCCAGGACAAACTGTGCACTTTCAAAATTACCAAATCTTTAGATGGCCTCCTAGATCTTTCTGCCTTTGAGTCCAGAGTTCAGAATGCTAGAAACACAGGAGGAATCAATTTAAGTAACAAAATATTGACAAAAGTCTATAGTAAATATTATTTTCAAACAAAAGCAGCAGTAATTACAATGATTACAGTTTAAGCTTTACTTGGTGTCAATGGGATGCTAAGCACTATCACGACAAGACAGACAAAATCTACGTAAGACAGAGGACAAAACAGATTCACATACACACACATGTACACACATACACACACTTACAGACACATATGTATCCACACACATACACATATAAACTCACAGATGCACACACAGACACACACACGCATATGTGTACATACACACACATGCACAGCCACACGCAGCCACGCATTGACACAGGCACACACACATAGAGACACACACATATGCACAGCCACACAGATACATATTGACCTAGGCACACACACAAACACATGTACAGACATACATGCACGTATGTATGCACTGACACACATTCACACACCCACAATACAAAAGACAGTGAAAGACATCTTACTTATGGCGGATAGAACTGGAAAGTGCTGGTGGACTTGTTTCTCAAGTGAATAGGCTTCAGAGATAAGTTAGTTTAATAACAAAACTTTGTGTTTCATCTGACAGAAAACATTCCTAAAGAAAGAGGGGGTGGAAGAGGCCAACAACAAACAGCAATACAAGGAATGTTGCTGTTCATCTCTAAGCACCAAGTGCGGATAAAGAGCTCTCATAAGGACAAAGATGACTGCTATGGTCTGATTGTTCGTGTCCCCCAAGATTGGTGTGTTGATGTTCTAATTCCCAGGGTGATGCCGTTGGGAAGTGAGGCCTTTGGGAAGTGATTGGGTCAAGAAAGCAGAGTCCTTATGATTGGGACTGGTGTCCCTGTAGGGGAAGTCTGAGAGAGACCACTCATCCCTTCCACAATGTGAGGCCATGGCAGGAAGTTGCCACCTCGAAGCAGGAAGCAGGACCTTGCCAGACACCAGATCTGCTGATGCCTTGATGTTGGACCTCCCAGCCTCCAGAACTGAGAGAAGCAAATTTCTGTTGTATATCATTTAAGCTATTTCATTACAGCAGTTTAAATGCACTAAGACAGTGGCTAACTATATTTCAAAGTGCTTGGACATAGATTAGATTCCAAGTAACACACTGAAAAGAAAGCACCAATGGAGGTAGTGAAAAACAGGCAAACCTACCAGTCATCTCTCCTGGCTCAAAGAATTTAAAAGGCAGGACATTTCTTAATGGCTGAAGTTACTTGGGCATGGAGTTAAAGTAATTGCTCATGCTCCCAAGAGAAACCACCTTTCCAATGCTTAAATGTTATTAATCTGGATTTGTTGAATTCTGCACAGATTTGAGGGTTTCATAATCTTCTAGCAGAAGGATTAATCAGTTAATACTCTCCATGAATGCTCCATAAAAACATTTTTAAAGCCAAAGCAATTCACTGAAGCTTTTAATAAAAATAAAGACCAAAAAATCTAGCACAAATAGGACAGGAGCTTTCTATCATTTACAAGAATGTGTTGAATAAATATACCTTTAAATACCTACGACGTTTAGAATTTTTAGTACCAAAATGGAAGGAAGCAATAATGTAATCAAAATACTCATGGAAAGCTGACGTCTGAGGATACATTTTGTAAATATCTTTAACCTTCATAGCCCAAAGAGTAGTTTGAGGACACATACACAGAGAAATACATAAAACATAGTCTACGCAAGAAGCCTAATAACTAATATTTCAGTTAATCAGTGGTTAGTGGATGGCTGCCATCTGACAGGACTTCTGCTAGATTTTGAAAGCATATGGTTAAAAAAAACACACAGGATACATGGCTTCATAAATAGTATGGCAGTGGGAAATACAGACAAATAAATAGACAATTATAATCAGTGGTGTGCGAGCACACAGGGGACATGTAACACGCTGTGGAATGTCAAGGAAGATACCCTAAAAGAGATGCCCTATCTGCTTGAAAAATGATTAGCAACTAATCAAACAGGAGAAGGAGAGAGTACAGCAGAAGTATTAAATGTTGTAGGCAGAAGGAAGAACAGGTGTAGGGATCTAGAGATGGACAAGAGCGAGAAAGAAACTATCTGAGAGCCAGTTAGTTCACGATGGCTTGAACAGAGATATGTGGGAGGCACATCAGAAAGGACTTATAGGATGCAGCAAGGATTAAGGCTTTCGAGCTATTCCTGATGGTTGAAGAGAGAAGACAGATGGGAATGTCACAGGATGACTTAGTCTTCAAGATGGTCAGAGAGGACTAAAGGAGATAATGATGAATTGGATAGTCATTTCCACTTCATATTCTTAGGACACCCACAGACATACACAGGCAAGTGTGAACTACTTTTAAAAAATTCCTTATCAAGAAAAGATAGGGCTACAACTGGAAGGGACTATGAGATCAAAAATCTTTTAAATTTTATTTTTATAGAGCTTTTTGAAAAGATGTTTATGCCAGTGGGAATGAAAATGAGGTGAGAGAGATAATTTAAACATTGGAGAATATAATTTATATAACAATAAATTAAATGGGGTCTCCAAGAGGGGATGTGGTTCAGAGAAAAGCGGGAAGGAATTTAGACCAAGTAGGAGTATGTGCTCCACTATAATCAGATGGGATGAGTAAACAGGCATTTAGATAACAGTAAGATTGTCTGGTGTATATAGAAAGCTGAGCAACCCCTGTTATATGTTCTCATGGCAGAGGAAGAGGTGAGGTTACTTGCTCTGAGTGATGAGGAATATGATAGTTCAGAAGCTAAAGAAAATAGAAGAGGCTTGAAAAAAAAGAGAAAATAAACTAGTAAAGTATAAAAGTACTTCTAGGAAGCATTTCTGATTAAAAACATTTCCAATAAAATATTTGTAAGTGTATGTGTGCACGTGTGTATGTAAGAGAGAGAGAGAGGGAGAAAGAGAGAGAGAGAAAATGCGTGTCTGAAGTTTATGTATTTATCAGAACCAAAGAAGAAAGTGCTTGCTTTACAATATCACTACCACCTTAACTACCGATGATGATGATGATGATGCCATTCCAGAAATAGTCAGTACTTCCTATGAGCAACGCTATGAGAAAGGCACTTTGGGAAATATAAGTTAGTTTAAGGCTTTTCTGTGCTTTCCTCAAATATAACACTATTTTATTTTGTACATGTGTGTGCATGTGCACACACACACAGAGAAATGAGACAGGTTATAAATATCAAATACGAAGCAGAAAGTGTTGCTACTTTGGAAATTCAAAAGTGAGCATGGTGTGGCTTGAGATGAGACTTCAGGAAAGACACAGGTGTGCTTTTAAAACAATGCTTATGAAATATGGAAAAAGGATCATATATTTTTTAGGATAGAAGCTGCTATTTTACCAGTTCTGTATGAGTCAAAAAGTAATAGATTCAGCAGCTTAGTTGGGAAATAGTACAAGCAGAAAAAGTCACAATATAAATTTCTCATACCAATGAATTTTCAAGATATCAATGAGTTCACTACAATTTCTTCGGTGTCCATGAAAAGATATGCATGACAATATTTAATTACTATTTTGGGATATGTAATATATACATGTAAACATTAAGATATATTCATGTACAAATACATTGATCAAGCCCAATCAGTAATTTTACATAAAGCTCAATAGAACTGATATATATATATATATATTTTTAGTTATACTTGCATAAAAACTTATTGGTATCTATATATATCAATGTATTATATCAATACATGTATTATATTTTATTGATACATGATTGCGATGTTGACATATATATCTCCTTATTGTTATGTCATATCAGGGTACAATAATATCATTTGACCCATTATTGGTGATGTTAAGTTTTATCACTTAAGTTGTGAATATTCCTTTTCCTATTTTTCACCCAATGATGATGTTTGAGTGATTCAATGATTACTTTAGCAGTTGTAAAAGAATATGTTTTTCTATTTCTGTCACTCAGTTTTCATTTTTACTTGTCATTCTTCAGTGAAGAAGAATTTTCGTCTCACCCCTGCATCTTTTATATATTGGGCCAAAAAGCAAGAAAGTGCTTAAAAACCGATGAGAAAATGTCAAAAGGACACACAAAAGTCACCTTGAAGAAGCTCTCACAGGCCACATTTGGGATAATTTAATTATTAAAATGAATAATGACAGTAATAAATTATAAATAAAATTTTGTAAAATAGTCCATAAGTGCTATTAAAGAAATAAAAAATGTTTTAAACACAAATAACATACTAATAAGAAAATAGTTTCTCTATTTAATGATTTTTACCCACATATGCAACATCAAAATAGGTTAAATTATTTACAGAAATTCTCTGAAATGTATATTTTTATATCAATTATTCACATTCCAGCTAAGTACCGGATGTAATCAATCTATTGCTTTCATTTTTCTTTTTGAGTCTTTTTCCCTGACTGTGAATTATGAAATATTATTTATTGTGCTCAAAGATAGTAAAGTTCTAACCACAGTGACAAAAGAGAGACTGTACTTTCTACAATAATCACCATTGAAACAGTAAGTACAATAGTTCTGAGCACAAGTTCTGAAGGCAACACTGATTGGGCTTTAGTCTTGTTTTAAAATTTGCTAGGAGGCCTGAAATTCATGAAATATAAGAAGAATAAGTAATGAATTATTTATGAAAGTGAAATGCCAAAAAACATTGACACATTTTAAATATTCACTATATATTGGCTAGTAATTATTATTGTTGTTATCAACCGTATAACATGAGGACCAACAAAAAGTGCAAGTGGAAACTTGGAGAATAGATTTCAAATGAAAAACAAGCACAAACTATTCAGAAAAACTGATGAGCCTTAGAAAGTATAAAGGCTAATTTTAGGTGTTACAAAAGTTTAATTTATTGAGTTTGGAAAATTGGAAGTTAAATGGCACCTAGCAAGAGAATTTATTTTTGAAATACCTGCCTGGAATAAAAACAATGTTTTGATATCATGAAACAAAGAGCACATTTTGATGTAGTATATATGGTTCTTGACTACAATGGCTAAATGATAAATGTTTATTTTTATATGGTAGAAACTAATTTGAAGTCTTGTACCTCCTATATTTCAAACAAATTTGCAGTCCTTAATCCCTCTTTTAAATTCTGATTTTTAATCTGGATACACTATAGTCAGTAAAGTCAGTGTAAGTCTTTTTAGAAAATTGACATTTCAAATTAGTTCACTCTTTTTTGTAGAAAAAAAAGATTAATGTTGTCATTATTTGCATGGATTTAAAAAAGATAAATGAGTTCAAATTGCCCATAATTTAGCTTTTTGAATATAAATCACAAGTTATTTGCCAATACAGCTGCAGGTAATTTTGCGGAAAGAGAAGGATTGCCAATATTTTACATTGTATGCTGTGGTGTTTACCCCCAAATGTTCTATGCTTCTCTTCTGCCATCGGTTAAAATCCTGAGTGTCCATGATCTTACGTCACATCCCTATGTAAAAACAAACTGCCGCATCGATCAGCTCTCTCTCAACACACAATTGTGACTCCATACAATTCTAATGTTTATGCCACACAGAATATCAAAGGGGGCGGGGAGAGAGTGAATCAGGAAAAGAATTCACTGAGATATTTTGGAATGGAATATTCATATGTATTCCGATTAAAAATAGTCCATGTTCACTTTATATATTAAACATGCACACACACTTAAATGTACAGACCTTCCATGAAGCAAAAGTTTTCTGCTGCCTGAAGAAATAAAGAAGATCAAGTGGTTTTTGACCTTCAAGAATGGCTTTCAGGGGTTGTGCTGCAATCCTGTGAGACATTACGATTATTGTTAGAGGTATACCCAGTAGTTACTAACCTTTCTTCCATGGTATTCTGTGCCTTTATATATTAATGAGTTTCAGCTAGATTTTTGTTTTGCTTTCATGTAGCTACCCAGAACAAGTACTTAAAGGAGAATTCCAAATGTACTTGAAAATGTTCCATGATTATTTTCATACATAGTTACATATTATCTAAGAAACAAAAGTTTTTGAGAATAAATTGAATTAGCAGTTACTGACAAATTCCTTATTTCAAATGCTAACATATTTTGATATTTTGTAATATTAAAACATAAATTTATTAGCTAGTTGTCTTTCTTTGGTTTTCCCTATAGATTTATGTCACGGTTTATAACTATGAGAAAAGCTCTTCGTTTCTCATTTCTGCATATTAGATCACATTTCTACAATAGTGACGTAAACGTTTCTAATGCAATATCTACCATAAATTTGATTATTCTTCAAACCTGATTATTCTTCAGTGAGAATGGAAAATATTGTTCATAGATACATTACATTAAAAGCAGGCTTATCTTGTACCAACTTTTTAGCAATGAGCTCTTTATATAGCTATATAAGAATAACAAAAACTAGCAAATAAAGACTGCAAGACTAGGCCAGGAGTCAATTTTATCAGTCATTAAAGGGAGTGAGAGATCTCTAGGATGACTGTAAGTATTAATTAGTCTAATATAGCCCAGGTTACACCTTAATGCTAATTTTATGCCTGTTCAGCTTTTCTTTTTACCTTTAACGTATCCACGTTTGGATGATAAATTATTTGGTTACTCTATATATCATTTGCATTTTCCCATATTCTACTTTTTAAAAATGTGGCAATGGATACAGAAGGCAGTCAGTATTTGCAGAATACACATTAAATTTGTCACTTTATATTGTCCCTAATATTTGATTTAAAAAGACATTTCCTTATTATTTAGTATTAAAAATATTTGATAATTTCTCATTAAGAACCAACCATGGTATAATCAACTATGAAGAAACAATATGGTGGCAGCACCCAGACGGCAGAGTAATGAACTCCAGAGCATCATCTTTGCACAAAAGCCACTAAAATGCCAGCAAAATATCTCAAAGTCAACTTTTGCAGAACTCTAGAATCTATTTACAAACTTTAAATAACCAGGTGAAAGTTTAATGAAGAAAGAAGCTGCTGCATTGTTGTAGGAGAGCACCGTAGCGTTTTAAACTGCCTGTCGACCATCTCCCACTTTCCAGATGGGTAGTGGTCACAAAGACAACGGATCATACTCTAGTGCAGACTGCTAGTGCCAAAGGGAGCAATGTGGATGTTGTTATCAAAGAACTACAGTTGTATTTTGACCTCTCTGACAGCTCCCTAAATGACCAGCATGAGGGCTCATATTAATTTGCCTTAACCAAAGTATTCTCAGGGCTGGGGTAATGTTTGCGAAAAGTATTTAACAGCCACAGAAGCCCGGGGCAGAGAATAACAGTCAGGACATGGAACAGAAGAAAAAGCCAGGGAAGAAGAGGTTGAGAAAAGAGATAAGTGGGCTCTTAAAAGATCTGTTTATATTGGGCAATCAGGAAGACTAAGCACATGCCCAGGGCTGTACTCATACTGGCCACAGAGCAGAAAATAACCTCAGCTATCACCATTGGCTCACCTTCAGATGCCTGCAAATAGGAAGCGGGAACTAAGGCAGAGCTGTACATGGCCTGGCTGAGCACTGGAGTACAGAAGAAGGAAAATTATTAAGATTAGAATGGAGATAAGTGACTAGAGAATAGAAAAACAACAGAGAGAATCGACAAAACTTAAAGTTACTTCTTCGAAAAAAATACGAGTAATTTTTTTTTATTTCAGAATATTATGGGGTACAGATGTTTTAGTTACATGGATTGCTTTTGTAGTGCTTCGATCAAAGTAATAAATGTGCTATTCACCCAAATAGTGTACATTGTACACGTCAGGTGTGATTTCACCCATCCTCTCCTCCCCCTCCCTTTTGCTTGATTTCTGCTGAGTTTTATTTCCATCTATGCACATGAGTGTTGATCAGTTAGTTCTAATTTAATCTTGAATACGTGTGGTATTTGTTTTTCCATTCTTGTGATATTTCATTTAGGAGAATCGTCTCTAGTTTAAACAGAGGACATGAAACCATAAGAATTCTAAAAGAAAGTACTGGAAAATCTCTTCTAGATATTGGCCTAGGCAAAGAATTTATGAAGAAGACCCCAATGGCAATCATAGCCACAACAAAAATTTAAAAATGAGACTTGATTAAAATATGAATAATACTGACAAACTTTCAGATATAATGACCAAGAAAAATAGGGAAGATTCAAATTATTAAAGTCAGAAATGAAAGTAAAGGCCTTAATATAGACCTTGCAGAAATAAGAATTATAAAAGATACTATGAATAATGTTATGCTAAAAAATTAGGGAACCTAGATGACATAGACAAATTCTTCAAAGCACAAATTTTTGCCAAAACTTACCGAAGAAGAAGTAAAAAATACTAACAGACTTATAGCAGGTTAAGAGACAGAATCAGTAATTAACACCACCTCCCAATAAAAGCCCAGAATCAGGCAGTTTCACTGATGAATTATACCAAATTGTCAAATAGGAAGTAACATCCATCCTTTTCCAACTCTTTCAAATAATAGCTTTAAAAAATTAGGAAAGAATACTCTTCACTCATTCTATTAAGACAAAATTACCTGGATGCTAAAGCCAAATGAAGACATGCTAAGAAAAGAAAATTGTAGACTAATACCCTTTAAAAATAGATTTTAAAATCCTCCACAAAATATTACTAAGCTAAATCCAGCAGCATATCAAAAAATATACACCATAACCAAGTGGGATCTATTATCAGAATGAAAATGTTCAACATATGAAAATCAATTAAAGCAATACATTATAATAAATTAAAGGGAAAAATCCACATAATCATCTCAATTGCTGCAGAAAAAGCATCTGACAAAATCCTGAACACTTTTATGATAAGAACACTTAGGAAATTAGGACTAGAAGGGAACTTTCTCAGCCTAATAAAAGGCATCCATGAAGGCATCCACAGCTAGCATTATACTCAATGGGTAAAGACCGAAACCTTTTATCCTAATTTATATATATATATATATATATATATATATATAATGTTTAAAAATCCACAAACAGAAAAACTATTAAACTAATAACAAATTCAGCAAAGTGAAATACCATACATTGTATTTCCATATACTGGCAATTAAAAATCTGAAAATGAAATTAAGAAAACAATAGACTGAAAAGAATACCTAGGAATAAAGTTAACCAAGAAGGTGAAAGACTTATATACTGAAACTATAAAGGATTGTCAAAATAAATTAAAGCAGACCAGAATAAATGGAAAGACATTCTATTTTCATCAACTGGAAGACTTAATAGTGTTAAGGTGACATTACTCCACCCCTGCAAATGATCTACAGAATCAATGCAATTTCTATCAAAACAACAATGGCCTTTTGCAAAAAAAATGGAAAATCTTATCCAAAATGTATATGGAATTGTAAGTAACTCTGGATAGTTAAAAAAAAATCATGATAAAGGAAAACAAAGTTGGAAGACTCAAACTTCACAATTTCAAAATTTACTAAATAATAATTATAACAGTGTAGTGTTGACATAAAAACAGAAATGTGTGTCAAAACAATAGAGCAGAGAGTCTAGAAATGAACCCGTACATATCTGTGATCAATTGATTTTCAACAGGGAGCCAAGACCATCCAATGGAAAAAGAATATTGTCTTCAATAAATGGTGTCATGACAACTGTAAACACACTCGAAAAAGAGTGAAGTTGGATCCCTTCTTCACACCACATAAAAAATTTAACTCCAAATAGATCAAGCAACTAAATGTAAAAGTTGAAACTATAAAGCGATTAGAAGAAAACTGAGGGGTACGTCTACAGGACATTGGATATGGCAATAGATTCTCATATATAACATCAAAAGAGCAAGTAACAAAAGAAAAATAGGTAAAATTGAATTCCTTCAAAATAAAAAAATGTGTGCATCCAAGGATATTATCACAAAAGTGAAAAGACAACCTACACAATGGAATACAAAATATTGTAAGCCATGTATTAATATTTTATAAGGATCTCATATCCAGAATACATAGAAAACCTTTATAATCCAACGACAACGAAATAAACCACCACCTCCCTTCCCAAACAAATGGGCAACGTACTTGAATAGAAATTTCTCCAAAGATACACAAATGGCCAATAAATCCATGAAATTATGCTTACATATGAGTTATCAGAGAAATGTAAATCAAAACCACTACGAGACTATTGCTGCTGAAATGTGAAATGGTACAGACACTGTGCACAACACTATGGAATTTCCTCAAGAAATGAAACAAAGAATTACCAAATAACCCAAGGATTCTATCCATAGGAGTGCATTCAAAATAGTTTTAAAAGGTTATCACCAAAATCTTGTACATAAATATTCATACACTACTACTCACAATCACCAAAAGGTCAAAATGAACCAAATGTCCACGAACTGTTTAATGGATAAATAGATGTGGTATATCCATACAATGAAATATTATTCAGCTATAAACGAAATACTGAAACATGCTAAAACATGGATGAATCTCAAAAACATTATACTAGGTAAAAGGGGCAGACACTGAGGTCACATATTATATGATTCCATTTATATAATATACCCAGAATAGATAAATCCATAAAGACAGAAGGCGCAATATATACACACACACACAACAAGAGAATCAACCTATTCCATGCTGTATGGAGCAATGTAAAGCAGGGTTGTGTGTGGAATGTGCTACATACGAGCATAGGGTATACATAGGAGGTTAAAGGAGCACATGGACTTGATCTCTACTCTGAACTTGGGGACCATGACCACTCGAGGAGATGATATCTGAGGATTTATCCTGGCAAAATGCAAGAGCGAGAATGCTGCTGGTCTGTGTCTAGAGAGCAATATCAGCAACTTATTCAAGCAAGACAGAGTCAAGAGAATGTCCCTTGTGGCTGGAGTATATGGTATAAGAGGTAGAAAGTAGCACAGGAAAATCCAGGAGATGCAAGTCAGGGACTGATCCTGAATGGTCTTGAAGTCAAGCTAAGGAGTTTACACTGTCTTAAGTACAATCATGTCAGATAACAGAAACTGGAAACAAATGGAACAAACATGATGTTTGATTACTCACTCTCTTGAAAGCTGCAAGAAGTAGATACGGAGTCACGTTTTCCCAACTTAGAGCAACCTTGTCCTAACTAGCTGTGGCCAGAAGAGTGGGATCCCTGGTGCTTATAATAATATAATAACACCTTACTTGTGTCATTATTCTAAATGATTTACATAATTAATTCATTTAATCATCACCCAAGAGCATTTTGCAAAAGAGAAAACTAGAAAACAAAGAGGAGATAAATTTCCCCAGGTTGCATCGCAACAAGTGCTGGAGCTGGGTTTTAAACTGAGCCAGTCTAGCTCCACACTCCTACCCTCTATGATGTGCTGCTCTCCCAAGGTCTCTTAAACAATCTGTTCCTAGTTGCTTGCTGAGAGGGGAGCGATGCATTCACCAAGTAGTCAAATTTCATCTCCAGACACTAAATTCTTTCGACAAATATAGATACCTTTTCAAATTAACAACACGGAAAAATCACATTCAGAAATCTATAGGTTCTATGTAAACATAACTTTTTACTTTGAAGGAAATTAGTTCAGTCTCTGAATCTACTGATGCATTCATTGTGAAGTAGATTGCCCTGTTTGTATCCTCTTTATTCCAAATGAAAAATTTGAGGGATATTCATTATTTTTAGATAAAATGAATGTGAAGGAACATTTTTCCCTACTTACTTGTATATTAAGTTAACAAATATTTATTGAGCACCTGCTAAGGGTCGGCTTTGTGCTATGAGAATGTAGTAAGAAATAAAAGTTACGGTCCCTGACCTCATGGGACTCGCAGTTAGTGCAGAGATACTAATTAAATATTTATACAAATTGTGACGTGTGTTATAAGGGAAAAATACAAGTGCCTTCAAGATAATAAGCAATGTGCACCAAGTAGCAAACAGAAATTAAATTTGTATTGTTGAAAGATTATTTGCAAAGCACAGTAAAAATCCTTAAAGATTTTTAAAAATAAAAAGAACTTAAAATATAATTTCAAATAATGTTGTTAATATTCATAACGAGCAAATTTGCCCTATTTTAGGGAGAGAGAATAAACCAAATCAAAAACATTAAAGGTGAATTTAAAAAAAACACAAAGTAAAATAAAGACTACTTAACTGTGCAGGATTTATATACAATTTAGGATTATCCAAATCCTCTGACTTCTTTATTGCTTCTCTTACTCCATCTCTGCATGTTCCAGGGTAACGATATTTTAATCCCCAGCTTAGACGTTATCTCTTTGCTGAAGCATTTTTCTGAACTCTGCCTTCCTTTCAGTCTGAACATTTTTTTCTTTTCTCTCAATATCCAAAATACCCGATTGTCTCTTCCTTAAGGCGCTCACCACATCCCGTGTTAGATCGTGCGTGTGTTTTACCTTTGTGGGTGAGTGGTCCCTTTATATCACAGAACACCTGTAGTGCCTTTCAGAATGCATCAGCTGTTGAGGGAACAACTATTCTGTACATCTCCCAGGTATTGATATGTCTATTATAAAAAGATACATTTTCATCTATATTTATTGCTACATTGTCCAATGCATGTTCCGGTGGGCCCAAAGAATATAATTATCTAATTCAGAAATACCTTGTAAAATTAAGTTACCTATGATACTACACATTTGTATGAATCACTGGAGGTAGATTCAGTATAGCTTTAAAAATTTTTATTTTATAAGAAACATAGTTCAAAATAGGTAATTCATAGTACTTTGAAAAAAAATGTTATGTACAAAGATGCTCTATTGCATTTATATTCTCTAGTCTGCCAATGTCTTCAATTGCAAGAGTGTTTCAGAAAGCACGAAAGAATTGAGATTCCCAAAGGAAAATGGCTGTCAAAAAATACACGCGATCTTTGTGAAAAAGGAAAGGAACAACCTAATAGTTGAACTTCGAAAACTAAGCGTTGTTATAATATTTGTCATACTTTTATACCATTTTTGACAATAACACAGTATGATAATAATAACTGTAATAAAATGTATTGATGTAAAGGGTATTTTTGTTGTCTATAAGGACAGATCGAATCTCCACACACAAACACACACACACACACACACACACTTCATCAGAAATGAGACAGTATGGACAATTAATTTGAAAAGTCTAATTTTAATATCTTTTTTTCTTCTATTGTAATTTCACAAGCTTAAAATAGTCAACTAATTTTTTAATTAGCCTATTGAAAAATCAAATAGTGGGATCTGAAATACTTCAGGAAACTGCTGAAATTCACTACCCGCTCGCTCAGTACATGTATTAAAGACTCAATCAATGTACAGCTGTTTTTCTTTTCAAAGATTATAATTCTACATCAAGTCCATCTTTTTTGTTTCATGTTCAATGTTTCTCATCAACAAGTATATATATTTTTAAAAGAATAGACTCCCACAAGAGCAATTTGTGTAAAAAAGTGAGATAACTGAGAGACCGAATTCTCCACAGAAACAGTAAATGCTAGAAGACAGTGAACAGCATCTACAAGGGTTTCAGTGAAAAAGACTGTAAGCCAAGAAATATACTTGGGCTCCATTTACCCTGCAAGAGACATTCCCAAGCATACGGTAAGGCAGAGAACAGACTCATGGATACTCTAAATACCTGTTTGAAAACAGTTACAGGAATACCTTATTTTACTGCCCTTCATTTCATTGTGTTTCTCACGTTACTTTTTCTTTCTTTTTTGCAAATTGAAGGTTTGTGGCAAGCCTGCATTGAGCAAGTCTAACAGCATCATTTTTCCAAAAGCATGTATTCACTTCCTGTCTTGTGCTGCATTTTGATAATTATCACAATATTTCAAACTTTTTCATTGTTATTAGATCTGCTATGGTGATCTGTGATCAGTGATCTTTGATGTTCTTATTGTAATTGCTTTGGGGCGTCACAGACCCTGCTCATATAAGATGGCGAACTTAATTGATAAGCGTTGTGTGTGTTCTGACTGCTTCACTGACCACCTGTTCTCCATCTCTCTCCCTCTCCTAAAGACCCCCATTCGCTGAGACACAGCACTATTGAAATGAGCCCGATTAACAAGTCTACTGGAGCCTCTATGCGTTCAAATGAAAGGAAGAGTCGCATATCTCTCACTTCAAATCAAAAGCTAGAAATGATTAAGCTTAGTGAGGAAGGTACGCCGAAAGCTGAGATAAACCAAAAGCTAGGCCTCTTGCACCGGTTAGCCAAGTTGCGAATGAAAAGGAAACGTTTCTGAAGAAAATTAAAATGCTACTCCAGTGAACACATAAATAAGAAAGTGAAACAGCCTTATTGCTGATATGGAGAAAGTTTTAGTGGTCTGGATAACAGACCAAACCAGCCACAACATTCCCTTAAGCCGAAGCCCAGTCCAGAGAAAATTAACTCCATTCGGTCTGTGAAGGCTGAGAGAGGTGAGAAACCTGCAGAAGGAAAATTGGAAGCTGGCAGAAGTTGGTGCACAAGGTTTAAGGAAAGAAGCCATCTCCATAACATAAAAGCAGCAAGGCGAAGTTGCAAGTGCTGATATACCAGCTGCAGCAAGTCATCCAGAAAATGTGGCTAAGATCACTGAGGAAGGCGGCTACACTAAATAACAGGTTTTCAATGTTGACAAAACAGTCCTCGATGGAAAAAGATGCCATCTAGGACTTTCACAGCTAGAGAGAAGTCAGTGCCTGACTCAAGGCTTTGAAGGACAGGCTGACGGTCTTGATAGGGGCTAATGCAGCCGGTGACTTTAAGTTGAATCCAATGCTCATTTGTCATTCCAAAAATCCCAGGGCTCTTGGGAATGATGCTGAACATGGTCTACCAGTGCTCTGTAAATGGAACAACAAAGCCTGGAAGACAGCATATCTGTTTACAGCATGGTTTACTGAAATTTTAAGCCCACTGTCAAGACCTACTGCTCAGAAAATAAGATTTCTTTCAAAATATTACTGCTCATTGACAATGTACCTGATCACCTGAGAGCTCTGACAGAGATGTGCAAGGAGATTAATGTTGTTTTGATGCCTGGTAAAATAACATCCATTCTGCAGCCCAAAGGAAATACAAATTGTGTAGTATTTATACAAAGCAAGAGTTTGTAGAAGTAGAAATGAATAAGAACTGCAACTCTACATATCACAACTATTAAATCTCAAAAACATAATGTTGAGCAAAAACAGGAAGTCACATACTGTATTCAAATTACATAAACTCAAATTTCATAAAGTTGAAACTATGTAAAGCAACAGTATATAATATTTAAAGACACACAAAAAATGTTATAGATGCAGAAAACCTGTGCATAGAATTATAAACATGAATTTACTTATGAAGTAACTGTGTTAGGATACACAGCAGGCTTCAATTTTATCCATTTTCTTTCTTTAAAAAATATGAAACACATGTAGCAAATTATTTTTTAAGAAAACTTTATGTTTGAGATATTTCATAATTTAAAGAAATCTGGAAATAGCCATCGTTGCTGAGGAAAAAAGATGTTCTTCTCTTATTTCACTGGTCCTGGGGCTTATAAATTGGAACAATTACTAATGAGCAATCGGAAAACATCTAGTAGAGTGAAAATGTACATGTTTTAAAAACTAGCAGCTCTGCTTCTACCCACATACCCTGGAGAAACGTGCATATACGCGATCAATGAGAATCATATGTGTGTTTGTTGAGGCGTGGTGTGTAATAGCATAAACAGCAAAACCTCATAATGTCCGTTAATACAGGAAGAGCGACACATTTATGTAATAGAGGACAATACAATGATTGAAACGAACGCACTAGATCTATGTAGTAACACAGATAAATACCAGATATAACTTTTGAGTGTGAAAATAGCAAGAGGTTCAAACAGATCTTCAATTCTCAACATTTTCCTACCTCAAATTTAAAGAAAAAAATTGGACTTGGTAATATTGGTACAATGCAGTAGTCCACACATGGAGGTTTGTAATATGATTCTGTATAATTTCTGGTATGTTTTAAATAATACACTAAAAAAAACTGATAGAGCAATGGTAGGTTTTGGGACTAGCTTTGAATTACAAGTTTGAGTTTAATTATTACTGCAGGTAATGACAAACCATGGGAAATTTTAAGAGGAAGCATTGTATGTTTCAGATCGTAATTCAGAATAATTAATCTAGCAGGAGTACAAGGATAATTGAGCAGGCAGTTAAAAGAACCATTAGAAAATTACACCAACACTTGTGCCTTAAGTTAGAGAAACAGAATGGTCAACTGGAAAGAGACCACAGAAGGCAGAGACATTCTGAGGCAGCACCAATAAGACATGGCATTTGAGTGAAAGTGAGGAGTGAGAGACAGAGAAGAGTCAGCTTTGTCTCTGATGTTTAACATGGAATAATTTTAGAAAGAGTGGCAGTGTTACTAGAAATATCTACTTACATATGTTTATATGTGAACAGATTAGCTAGTTCAGGAGGAAAAATAATATGTTCTATTTAGGTAATAATATAATAAGCATATCAAGCAGGAAATAATTTTATAAATCTGGCTTGTAAATCTGGAGATTATTTTGTATTCCGGGAACTTTTAATGCCCTTTAAAAAGGGTTGTGACCAGATATCACTATGAGTATCAAGATAGCTAATTTCATTTTTGGGATGGAAATGTAGCTCAGTGATCTGTCTTTTACTGGAGGTACAAAAGAGAATTTCATTGGAATGGCACTGAACTCTATCTTCTTGTAAGTAATTATGTTTTCTAAAATTGAGCCAAGATGGCTCTAAGACTCAACATCAAAGGCAGAGAAGTTTTGCACTACTGTTTGCTTCTGGAGTCAATGGAGTGTTCAAACCACTTGGCTCCGTGTAATTAAGGTATTCTATGGGCAAATGCAGCTTCTATAAACCTCATTTCACAGAGAACACTAAATTGCAACTGCAAAATGATTAACATTTACATTTTCCCCAATTAAAAGAGAGAACAAGCCACAGAAAAGTTCCAGCTAAGAATTGACATATATGTACTTGGGCAAAAGAAAGTTTCACTTCACTATTATTTCTTAATTTACTGTTACTTCCAGAGTAAGTTTAGGAAACAGCCATTTATTGACTCACATTAAAAAATTATTCCCGTTATATTTATCTTAAAGCTCTTTGATATTTAAATACAAGTTCCACTTTACATATTTCCAAGAACTCACTGAGAAAGTTGTCATAATGTATCAGGTTTAGGTAAAAATATGAAATTTATCACATATTATATGAAAAGAACATCCATTTACTTTTAACATAAAATGAAGTGAAATAGTCCCCAAACTCCATAAACAAACACCAAAAATTATCTGGACTCTTATGCAGAAGAATGAAACTAGATCCCTATCTCTCACCATATACAAAAAATAGAATCAAAATGGATTAAAGACTTAAATGTAAGACATGGAACTATGAAACTACTGGGAAAACACTATGGAATCACTTCAGGACATTAGTCTGGGCAAAGATTTATTGAGTAAGACATTGAAACCACAGACAATCAAGGCAAAATGGACAAAAGGGATCACATAAAACTAAAACGCTTCTGCACAGCAAAGAAAACAATCAGCAAGTGCAGAGACATTCTTACTGAATGAGAGAAAATATTTCTGAATTTTTCTGTTGACAAGGGATAATAATCAGAATATATAAAGAACTCAAATAATTCAATAGCAATATAAGCAATCTGATTAAAAATGGGCAAAAGATCTGACTAGCTATTTCTCAAAAGATGACATACAAATGGCCAAGAGGTATATGAAAAAATGTTCAACATCATTAATCATCAGGGAAATGCAAATCAAAACCACAATGAGATATCACTTTAACCCAGTTGAATGGCTATCGTCAAAAGACAAAAATAAGAGACGCTGGCAAGACTGTGGCAAAAGGGGAATGCTCATATGCTGTTGATGGGAATATAAATTAGTACAGCCACTATGGAATACAGTATGGAGGTTCCTCAAGAAACTGAAAATAGAACTACCGTATGATCTAGCAATCCCATTTTGGAGTATATATCCAAAAGAAAGAAAATCAGCATACCGGAAAGGTATCTGTACTCCCATGTTTACTGCAGCACTATTCGTAATAGGCAAGATATGGAATCAACCTAAGTATTCGTCAATGGATGAATGGATAAAAAATATGGTGCATATACACAATGGAATGTTATTCCTCCATAAAAAGAATGAAATGCTGTCATTTGCAACAACACTGATAAAACGGAAGGACATTATGTTAAGTGAAATAAGTCAGGTACACACAGACAAATAGTGTATGTTCTCATTCATATGTGGAAGCTGAAAAAACTGATTTCATGAAGGTAATGAATAGAATGGTGGTTACCAGAGGTTGGGAAGGTTAGTGGGGAGGAAACATAAAGAGGGATTGGTTAATGGGTATAAAAATACAGTTAGATAGAAGGAATAAGATCTCATGTTTGGTAGCAGAATAGGGTGACTATAGTTAACAATAATTTATTGTAGATTTAAAAATAACTAGAAGAGTAGATTTAGAATGTTCCCAACACAAATGATAAATGTTTGAGGTGATGGATATCCCAGTTACCAAGATTTAATCATTACACATTGTATCTTTATATCAGTATTTCACTTGTACCCTATAAACATGTACAATGTTTACATATTCATAAAAATTAAAATAAAAAATAGCATATTTGCTCTAACCCTCCAACAGCCTAAAACGGTTTAGGAGACCAAAGACAAACATATAGAAGTTTGAAAACAACACACTTAAACAGGGCCAAGGTCATATATACAACTTCAAGAGAGCAATCACATCATAGTCTACATGAATGAAGTCACTTGGATTTGTGCTGGGCACAACCCTCATAGCCCTACATGGCGGCCTTAGGTTACACTTAAATACTCCATGAGTTCAGAGAGAGCAGAAAACTTCTAGGTCGGGGAAGACAGGTGAGACGGTCTGGAGAGAGTAAGATTTGACTATGTTCTTAAATAGGGGAAATTTTGAAACTGAGCATACTGAGGTCCCTAAGTTGTTAAGAAGAGAAACCAGCTGTTTTTCCAATTTCCTGCTATATTTGTTGGAAAAACTCAATGGTAGAAGATGAAAAGTCTTCACTTTGAAGGAAACAATTTTCAAGAAGAGCTATTTTTCTGTTCAGTTTTCACATGTGGCAATGCAAATAGTTATACCATTACATCATACTTGCATATTCATACTTTTATTCAGGTGGTTACATTTTATGCAAAATCTAAATTTATCTTTTCTATGCATTGTGGCTTGGGTTTCAGGATAATTATTGTATCAATAAAACCATTTAGGAAAAATTGTTCATTTATAATAAGGACATAGTTGTCTCCTTGCTCCCTCCCTCCCTCTTTCTTCTTTCCTTCCTTACTTCCTTTTCTTCCTTCCTTCTTTCCTCTCACTTTTTCTTGAGAAAAACTTTCCTAGACATCTGGAAGGGGGAAGAAAATAGAGTAGCTGCAGGAAAGGGCACTCTGAAATGTGATTAGTTAGTTAAATGTGATTAGGTGTTAATTAAACTAACCACATGATAGGCTCAGTAAATGATGAGTGTATTCATTGGAAATATCTACATGAATATGAATTTAATCTAAAATTTCTAAAAATTCTGTAATCCCTAATCTTTTACATGTTTAATAACCTTGGATTTAATATATTAATTGTATAGTTGAGGTAAATATTTTTGACCTGTTTTATATGACCCTCAAAATATTGCTTTCCTTTTAGATTTTTTTTCAAAAACCAGAATTTGTCTTGTAAATACTCTGTCTGGTGCTGAAAATGAAATTATGCATGCTTGCACAGATTTTTTTTTTTTTTTTTTTAGACAGAGTCTCACTCTGTTGCCCGGGCTAGAGTGAGTGTCGTGGCATTAGCCTAGCTCACAGCAACCTCAAACTCCTGGAGTCAAGCGATCCTACTGCCTCAGCCTCCCAAGTAGCTGGGACTACAGGCATGCGCCACCATGCCCGGATAATTTTTTCTATATGCTTTTAGTTGTCCAGATAATTTCTTTCTATTTTTTTTTAGTAGAGACAGGGTCTCGCTCTTACTTAGACTGGTCTCGAACTCCTGAGCTCAAACAATCCGCCCGCCTTGGCCTCCCAGAGTGCTAGATTACAGGCGTGAGCCACTGCGCCCAGCCCACAGATGTTTTTAAAAAGCAACCTAAAACATTACATAGTATCAATATGGCTATCTATATGAACTCACTGTATCAGACTTTGAGTTTAGCTCAAAGTCTTAAAATTGGGGTAAAATAAATATTTGGTAGCTATCTTTGTGATAGTAATAATCATTTAAAAGCCATACTGGAAGCCAAGGGGCCTCATTCTATTTATTCGAACCATTCCAGAATGGCCCCATTTCTCTTTATCTATGTTCTTGATGATGTGTGGATGTTAACAGTCCATCTACCAAAATCCAGCTTTTCTCAACCTGAGTTTCGTGAAAGAATTAACAATTACAAAAGAAAAATGATTTGCTTATTTTCCTCAATTCACAAGAATTGCACAGTTACTACCATTTTAAATGTATAAGAAATTAACTCATTACATACATTGGAAGCCTTGGGGCATTAGGCTTTCTTCTCTCACGAAATCCCAGTGCAGAAGGGCTGCCAAGATGTGTGTTCCTTTTAGAAAGTACTGTTCCTGGAGGCTTTCGGTATCTGTCAATCAATTCTACCTCTCAAGGGTTTTGAGCATCATAGACCAAGCACTATTTTTAGATCTGGTAAAAACTATTTTACTCAATGTTAACAAAATACAGCAAGGGTGGTATTCTTATCTCCATTTTACAATTATGAAAAGTGAAGCTTGGAGGTATTTGAAACTTACTGAAGGTTACACAATTTGTTATTGACAGAGTTATGAATTAAATCCCAGCCAACCGATTCTAAAAGACTATCCTCTTCCAATTTCTACACTACTCTCACTATAACTGTGCCCCAACAGATTGCTTACCATGTTTGTAAGATGGGGCTACATCTTGGTTACTCTTCTTACATTTTTAAATCTTTTTTGAGATAATTGTAGTTATACATGTAGTTGTGAGTAATAATACAGAGCTACCCTTTACCTAATTTTCCCGTATGATAAACTCTTAAAGACTATAGTTTATGTCATAACCAAGATATTGAGATTAATACAGTCAATATACACAACATTTTCATCACCGAATCATTCATATTACACTTTTATAACTACTCCACCTCACACACAAACACCACTCTTTCTCTCCCGTCCATAAACTTTGGCTACACTTATCTTCATTTCTATAATTTTGTTATTTCAAGGATGTTATACGAATGAAATCGCACAGTATATAACCTTTGAGGATTGGTGTTTTTTCACTCACTCTACATAATTTTTTTGAAATTCATCATTATTGTGTGTATCGATAGTTTGGTCCTTTTTATTGCTGGGTAATATTGCATGATATGGTGGACTTCAGGCTGTTTAACCATTCACCCAAGGATAGACATCTGGTTTATTTTCAGTCTAGGGCTATGACAAAGAAATCGTTATAAACATCCATGGATAGGTTTTGTGTGAACATAGTTTTCATTTCTCTAGGATAAATGTCCAGGAGTGCAACTGTCATGCCTTATGGTGGTTGCATATTTAGGTTGCCAAATTGTTTTCCAAAGTGTCCAAACCATTTTACATTTCCACTAGTAATGTATGAGTAACTTAGCTCTTAGCTTCAATGCATTCTCACCAGCATTTGGTGTTGTCACTGGTTTGCTTTTTTTTTCCCCCCCCTAGCCTTTTCCAATAGCGATACCTCATGGTGGTTTTAATTTGCATCTTCCTCATGGTTAATGATGTCAAACATTTGTTCATGCACTTATTTGCTATCCATATATCAACTTTGGTGAAATATCTGTTCATGTACTTTGCCCATTTTCTAATTGAATTGTTTTTTATTATTTTACTATATAGTTTCAAGAGGTTTTTTTTGTTTGTTTGTTTGTTTGTTTTTTTAATGCTAGTCCTTTGTCATAGACGTGTAGCTTGTAAGCATTTTCTCCCAGTTGATAGCTTGTCTTTTCATTCTCTTAACAGGGTCTTTCGCAGAGCAAACATTTTTTAAATTTTAGTAGATGAATTTGTCAATTTTTTCTTTTATGGATAAATGCTTTTGGTGTCCAGTATAAGAACTCTTTGCCTAGTCCTAGATTTTCTTCAAATGTTTTTCTTAAAGTTTTATAGTTTTATGTTACACATTTAAGTCTGTGATCTATTTTGAGTTATAAGATGTGAGGTTTATGTGGAGTTTCACTTAGTTTGCCTATGGATATCCATTTGCTCCTGTAACATTTGTTGAAAAGTTATCCCTCTTTATTGAGTTATCCTTGTACTTTTGTCAAAAATCGGTTATGTGTATTTATGTAGGTCCCTATTTAACACAAACTTTTTCTTAATTCTATGATCTGAATGTATCCTTACATCTAAGCTCCTACAAATCTCCATGAGGGAAAGGAAGAATTCACCAATGATGCTGTAATATCAAAGCTAGGAGTGACTATGAGGGATGATGAATTCTACTGTCTACATATTGCTAAGGACAACTACTTAATATTAACTACTCTAAAACATTAATTATTTTAAGATATGCCAAAATTTAAATAGGTCACTCCCAATAATGCCGTTTTATCAGTGATATTATTTAAATGCAAGCAACAGAAGCAGATTTTGACAGAAATAAATTTACTAAATTTTTCATTATTTCAAATTAGGAATCGAGGACTGGAGAATCAGGTTCAAGACTAAGCAATCATAAATGATCTCCAAAGCATTAAAGTGGGCTGATGAGAATATTGCCTTTAGACAGTAGATGTAATAATGTGCATTCCTTCTACTTTTCCATCAATAAATTGACCCAGCAGAAACGATTATTCTGTCTTCCCTGTGAAGATCCCTCTACTGAGTTGCCTCTTTTGTCACTAATTCAAAGTCTGTCCTAGGTTCATGAGCTAGGTAAAACCTGGCTTATGTTCTCATGCCCCAGCTGAATGGGAGACAAATATTTTTGACATTTCACCTTCCGTAACGTAAGGCATTATTTGCCGCCTCCGACATCTGTAATGTGAGGTTATCCTCCAAGTGTGGGAAAGAAACTCAAATACTGGGTTAAAACAATAGGTGACAAATGGCTAATAGAGCCATTCATACTATTGATTTGTTTTGTTGCTTATGGAGACATAGTTTAATCTACTTCTCCTATTATAGCTCACTAGGGTTCCACGGTAATATATGGTGATAAACACTGGCTTTCAAAATTATTCTGGCGAAAAGTACTTCATTTATTCTAGAATCATTTGGGGAGACTAAAACCAAACCAAACACAAATAACCATCTTGCCCAGAGATCAATTAAATTAGAATTTCTGGGAGTGGGTCTTGTATTACTATTTACTACAATAAAAAAACAGGAGAGGAAAAAAACCCTCAAAAATCTTCTCCTGTGATTGCAATGTACATCCAGGGTTAAGAACCACTGTGTTAAGGGGTAAGACTATTTGGCTCTATTCATTGTCAAATGCCCAGGCAGGCTTATACCTGCTTTTTGTCTCATCTGCCCACCCATCTTTATACAGAAGCAGGTTAGACACCAACATACTATATAAAATGGTGGTGGTTAATGTTATCACTCAAATATCTTCATTTTCTTCATCTTAATTGTCACAAACCCTAGTTCTACTATGGAGGTAGATAAATTTGTTTTGAAAATATTCTAAAAGAAAGCTATCACAATGTGAGGCTCTCACAATGAGAGGAGCACTATAACTAACTCTCTTGGCTCTCGGTGGACTTGTGGTGGATCACACAATTTCTAGCTCCACACAAGGAAATATTAATATTCAACCAGCTGAGAAAGTTCCATTTCTGTTAATGATGCACTAGGTAATTCAGGACAGCACACAGGCTGATGATCAGACATGCTGGATATATATAAAAATCATCTATTTGAAGGCATTAAAGATAACTGAAGACAAAATTTCCAATTTATTCTTACAAGAAATTTCCACAAAAACAGGACCAAATGACAATTCCAGACCTGAAAATAAAATGATAAAAATTGATAACAATGAATAGTTTTAACAGTGGATTATTCGCAGCTGGATAGAAAATGAGTGAACTGAAAGAAATGTCAGAAAAATGCACCCATCCTGAAGATTTGAGAGACAAAAAGATGAAAGAGAAAAGCAAAGAGAAATTACCATCCATATCTCTTCTTCCTTACAAGTAAGTAAGGAAGTAAGAGAAATAATGGGCAGAATTTGATATCTGAAGAGGTAATGGCAGATAAAACCTCAAAACTGAAGAGTGACATAAAGCCACAGAATCAAGAAGCTCTATAAATCCCAAGAAAGATGAATAGAATGAAAACTGGATTTCCACATATCATAGCAAAACTCCTGAAAACCAAAGATAAAGAAGATGTTAAAATAAGTCAGAGCAAAAAAGACTAATCATTTTTAAGAGGCAAAAATAAGAATGCCACATGATTTCTCAATACAAATAATAGTAAGTAGAAGACTTATGTCTTCCCAAAGCTAGAAAAACAAAACACTTGTATGGCAATGATTCTCAGTCCTGGCTAGCCCTTGTCCAGAGCTTTTCATTATTTCACATTTCAAGGTACTAAAACTCACTTCTAGTTGGTCACCTTGCCAACAGTCCTATTCACTACAATCCATTCTACACCCTAGTCTCAGGGATCTTGTAAATCTGAGAACGAATATTTAACCCCTCTTGTAAAACTCATCAGTAACTTCCTAGGTTCTTAGAACATTGCCAACATCTTATTTTATGTCTTTATCTCATTACTCCACACCCACCCAGATACATATTATTATTTGGATATGTTGTTTCTTGTGCATGGAACTTTTAACGAATTCCCCTTCATTCATGATTTCTCAGCTCAGTAGTAACTTTCTTTGTAAACCACAACAGCACATACTATCTGCATGAACTCAGGAGGTATGTACTATATATTGTCTCGATTTTCTCTCCCTCTTCCATCCATCCCTATTTCCTCAAGTAGGGAACAAAGAACAAAAGAAAGAACATTAGAAACCTCTTAGATATCCGGAGCAAGGTGTTGCACTGCAGCAACTGTCTTTCCCAGCCATGAGCCCAGACCCATGAAGAATAGAAAATTAGCTCTGAGCTGCTAATATTTTTCAATAGTCTGAAACACTGAATTTCCAATTGGGAAAACCGTTCTGAACTTAGTCTTAAATTAAGTACAATTTAAACAGCCATAGGATTACAACTATTTAGATTAGAACATACAAACTAGAAAAAGGAAGTCTTTTAGGAGCAGCCATAAATAAAGACAATAATAAATAAATTTCAACACGTTAAAAAATGTTTTAAATTCTACTTCTACCCTGTCAGCTGCATTTGGGAAGCTGGTCTCTTTTTTTAGCTGAGTTTGGGATTGACATCAATGAAAATGAAATTGTGTCCATTCAGAGTGGCCTGGACAAATACTTGTAAAGAACTGTTTTACTGTGACATAAATTATTTCACTAAATGCCACTTTTATCTGTAATTGAAATAACATTGAGAAAAGTGAATGACCATATCAGCTTTATACCAAGTTACCAATAAAAGAAAACACATTTACTTTGAAGAGTACACGTAACTGTGTTGCTACTTTACACATATTGCAAAGTGGTAGCTGTCGCATAGCAGATATTATAATGAACTTGAAGTTATAAACCAAGATTTGAGTATATAAAAATGCACAAACCCAACCTGAGTCTCTATAACTCTGGTTGATTCATTTTACTTCTTTTGGATTCCAGTTTATGTGATAAATTGGGGTAAAAATTAAATATACTTTCAAAAACCTTCTGGAAGAATTACATATGTGAAAATTCTTTATAAGCTGCAAAATGCATAGTACACACAAAATGCAGTGTAATTATATTACTGTTATGAAGTCTCATATTAAACTAAGCATTGATGTGTTTGTGTTCTCAGTAATTTTACTGTTAAGCCAAAAATATTAACCAAGACTTTTTTGCAATGAATTCATCAAAATGGTAGGCAAAATATCTTGCATATTTTCAAAGATTACAACCATCACTAATAATATCAAACATCATGAAAATAATAGTTTTCTTTATTAAACTAATTTGTTCTCTGCTTACAGTAAAATATCACTTCATATTCCATTCAATTTGACTGACGGGTACAACATTCTCATTGAGCAATAGTGTTACCATACAAAAATGAATTACTCAGAGGATAATCCTGCTCTGTATCTTAAAATAAAACTAATGAGGATTTATGCAGAAAGTTAATGAAAATATTCTCTATCTAGAATTTGTGGGCTCTGTGGACAAAGTTATGAGATCTTGAAGACAAAAGAAAATACTGAGAGTAAAGTGAGGCAAAAGGAATGAAGTTGAGGCTAAAGAAACTATAGTATGTTCCCTTATAATTCTTTTATCTTATTTGACAGAAATTACATTTTCATTAAAGCTAGCACTTCGAAATGTGTGAAATATAGAGATTATCTGTGAATGGTGAGAATACAAATTTTGGTTTTTTTGTATTGTTTGCCTTTTATCTCCTATAGTTTACAAAACGAAGTTGATGTAAATAGAAAGAGTCCAAAGATACAAATACTTTACAGTTCTGTTCAACAGTATTTATGTTGTTTATGATGCAAATAGGACAACAATGCTAATAAAAAAATTTAAAAAGAATACATTTATGTCAAACACATAGGCTTCAGGTTAAACTAATTTCCTTATGCTATTTTATACTGATCCAAAGTATTAGCCATGATTGTGCACTTTTGAAAGACATTTAGGAAAATTGAGAATGTATATTTTTCAAAGATATGTTACTGCTATATAATTACCTTGCTCACAATTTATTAATTTCAGCCATTTGAAAGACTTCTCTAAGTATTGAGTATACTTTGTTATTTGAGAAAAGGAATGCCATCTTTAAAGTTCACCTTGCCAGCAATCACCTGTAAATCTATCAAGATAAAAACTGAGATGTGACTCTTTATACCTCACCCCTGACTTATCAGCTTCTCCCTGGCATGACATAGGCACAATCATTTAAAACCAAAATCTAGCCATATATCTGGGTTTGGTTTTACTGTTAAAATTACTTTTCTTTTTTCTTTTGGCTTTAAGTTTTTAAAATACAATGAACATCAGGCATATTCATGTGAAGAGCGACTTAAAAAAGAGAAGAAAAAATTCACCAGTGCAGACATTAGAGCTTCTAAGCATAGCTGAAATGTCACACACAAACACATATAGTTGTAAATAATGTAATTTATAGGGACTGGATACAAGATATACAAGATCTTTGTCTACTCTAAAATTCTAAGAACCAGTAATATTTGCAGGTATATATACAGATATAGAAATAAATGGCAAATATACAGAGTGTTAAGAATATATATTAAAAGTTATCCTGAATAAAGGTCTAGAATAAAATAAAGAGCTCAAATAACTGAAATTTTCATACATTCTAAATCCATATTTAATGAGTAACAGATAAATATTAAAGAAACATGGATATCACAAATCTATTTCAGAAAGCAGTGCCCAGGATACACAATATTCTAGAATAGGTAAAGATTTAAACACACTCATTACAACTTCTGTATCTTAAATCCATGGGTTGGGAATTAGTATCTGAAGTAATGATCCTGAAAGTTCCTTTGAACTTTTGAATGGTCAGAATTATTATTTATACATTTTATCTTAAATATATTTATTGCATCTAATTCTTGACAAATAGGTAATATATACCATACCAGGCATAATCTCTCTTCACAAAATAGATTTTAGAGATTTGGGAAAACAAAGAAATTTTAAAATGCTCTAATTGACAAAAGAACTATGCAAATCCACATGCACAGATTTCCATTTATTTTAATGAGTGAGCTTCTATAAAGGAGTAAATTTCCATAATCATCTCTCATGAACAACTACTCTCTTCCACCTGTTTTCAATCAGAGGAAAGCTGTTTGTAAAAGGGAAGAAAAACTCAAAGTGTTTACAGAAAGGAGCTCAATAATCATTAAGTCAGGAATAGAGGTGTCTTAAGGTTTTAATCAAGGAAGAAGAAAGGGCAAGAGGTAGATGAATCCATAATAAGTCATTAAGACAAATGGAAAATATGCAAAAAATAAAATTCTGAATAGATATTAAGCTCATAAAATTAGTGCTCATCAAAAACTCCAACTCCAAGTGTGTTCCTCCACATTTCCCTGCTTTCCCCTACAACCAAGTTGGAACAAGTGACGATTACTAATTACTACTATAATTAGTAATAATGTAGGGGTTATTTATTGTGTAACCCTGGTTTAATACACATATGCGCCCGTGTGTGTGCACACACACCAGTGTACACCACCTGATAAACAGTAAGCACTCCAGGATAATTCAATCTGTTGAATGTGTAAATGGATACACACACACACACACACACACCCCACCTTATCATGAGACACTTCTTGAGCACATATTATACCAATACCATATAGTAATACCAATCTCTCACCTAATTTTGAGTAGGAAATAGAAAAAAGTCTGTGTAAAATATGATTCTGCCTGTGTATGTGTCTGTGGATATTCACATTGACGTTCTTGAATAGAATTCCTTGATGATGTGAGGCCTGAGTCTAGAATTAGGCAAATTTAGCAGTCTGGAATCTGTACAATGGTGTTGATGATGATTGTGATGATGATGATGATATCACTCCATAATGCTGCATTTATTTTTGATCAACTTATAATGTCAATAAGCAAAGTATTAGGTTATCAATGCTTTCAATGATTGAGTTCTCAGTTTGGCTGCACACCAAGAACAGATTGGATATTTTGCAATATATGCCTTGCTTACTAAATTTAACCAATCAGAGATCAGAAGAAAATAGGTAATCAAGCCTAAGAGATAAACAATGTTGACCAATATGCTTGCTTTTGTTGTATTTTTACTAGTGTTTTTAGGCGCCATTTTCTTAAAAAAAAAAAAACTAACCACAATGGTACCTTGTGAGTTATGATACCAATCATGTGACAGATAAAATGGGTAGAAAAACTAGACAATTCTAAATCTTGCAAAAAGAAAACCATATATTCATAGAAACTGGTTTATTAGGACAAAAATCTACTACAGAATTTAAAGAAATGACTCTTTATAAGTCATGTCATTATACTTTTAACAACTTAATACTTATAAAAATTTTATGATTTAACATTTTAAAAAGCAATACTAAAATTCAGAAAAACTATTCTATTTATTTCTCAAAATTATTTTCCTAAATGAAAGAAAAAGTCAATTAATGAGTCAAGACAAATTTTAAAGCCAACACTCAAAATTTCTTTAACACTTGCTGCTTTGCCCTAATAGTGGGCTAAGGGAGAGTGTTCAACAGGTTGACTAGATTCTCTAATGAGACACAGGGCAAGGGACCTTTCCACCACCTAACCCCAGAAGTACCTCTGTGAGGGTTGGCTCAATGCCTAGAGGGCAAGAAATGCCTTACTGCCCTTATTCAGAATTACACTACACATTAATTTGTGAGGTCTAAAGAGCACATAAGAACATTTCATCATAAAATATGTTTCATGTCACAATTATCTCTGATGCAATTGGCCTCACGCCCAGGACTTTTTTCCACTGGAATATTACAAAACTTGATTTTTGAAAGCATGAGGCTTGTCCATAATAAATATCTATACATATTCAGAAGCGTCATTTATACTTTGAAATTTAGTTTTGGACATAAATCACATGAGAATCATGTCTCCATAGAGTTAAAAATAATATTTGGAAAAGTTCATAGTTTTTAATTCATAAAATTAGGAATATGTATTATTAAGTATACGCATGAAATATTAATTTGTTTGGATAATTCCCATTTTTATCATTTGGACTGCGACTTTTTTAAGGCACACAATATTTGCTTAGTATTACTATTTTACGGTACTCAACTTACTAAGTTTCGCAGAACCATCTGTGTGAAGTTTTGTTGTTTGAATCCACTCTTCTGAATATTAGAATATTCTGAGTAGAAAAGTCTCTAAATATTTTAAAAATAAATATTTTCTAAATTCTCAAGGCAAATTTAATATTTTGATTTAATATTAAAATAAAAAAAAGTGTTTCAACATCAACTTTAAAGTTCTTATTTCTAAGGTAGAAATGTAAAACAGAAGCAACTAATTTGTATATAAACACGCTTTTATTGTTTTCTATGAAGGCTGCACTTTACTAAGGCAAAGCTCTAAACCGTGAGTATAGAAAAAGACGCTTTGGAGGTAGAAATGTACATTAGCACACATCATTAGGTGGTAACGGTGTTCTAAAATGATATTTCAAAGGCTGTTAATACTATAGTCACCCAAGAAGTATTCAATGCACTTTCCTTGGATCCCATCTTATAATTAGGTTACATATTTGGTTTTTATTGTATGAAATCCTGGAAAGCTTGGATGGGGAAGGAATCCCGTAGACTCCAAGGCCAAGTGCACTAGCAGGAATGGGATTCTCAGTTTCATTTTCATGTGCACGGTGACTCCGTGAAAGCAGACACACATCTCGCCGGGGGACTTAATTCACCCATTCGTTTATACAGTCTGCGGTGTCAGACATAACTGCGATTGCAAGAAGACGGAAGGGCGAGAAGGATGGGCAAGCATCTGGTGGGAGAGCAAAGGGCTTCAAAGGTCAAGTTAGGAAGATGACTCTCCCCTCCAGCTCTAGCTCTGCACCTCCTTTGGGCTGACAGCTGAGCGGGTGACAGATCTGAGCACTGCGTCCCGGCTGCTAGAAACAACCGGCCTCCTGGACAACCGCAGCTTTTCCCCTGGGTACGGCCTTGTCTCCCTGGAAAAGAATGAGACGCTTTCTTCTACCCAAGAAAAGCCTTTGCATCCTGGCTGAGGGCCGACCCAGCGCCTGCTCTCTCCAGCCCGGGTGGGCGCACGGCTGGGGAAGGGGGCGTTGCTGTCACCCAGCGTTGTGCGCGCGTCCTCTTGCAGCCCCCGGCCTTCCGCAGAGCTGCCGAAGTTCCAGGACGGGCCCCTGACGTCCTCGGGAAACAGTCTGCACCTGTAACGTGGAACCCGGCAGCGGCAGCACAAAGAGGCCAGTCTGCCGTTTCCCTTCCTCGGGTCCCAGCACCTGCCCCGGAGATTCCCGGCGAAGCGGCTTCCGGGTGCGTGGTGACCGTCCCTCTTTTCTGGACTCTACTGTGCCTTTGTCCAATTCTCTAACGCGACATTCCCTTTGTTTTCTTTTTAATGCGAAAATTAGCGGACTTCTCCCGTCCTCTTCCCTTCTTCAAGTCGGAGTATTCGTCCACTCAGCAGGGAACACAGGGAATGTTCCAGCTCGAGGCCTCCCTGCCTCAGGATCCCAGAGCTTCGCAGAACTGGAACTTTGAGGACGGTGAGGTAGAGAGACAGCCGGGGAAACTGAAAACGGTCTCTCTCTCCCTCTCCCTCCCTTCCCTCTTCCGGACCGGCCCGCCCTGGTGGGTCTCGGTTGTCGCCTTACGTCCCCGTCGCGCGCTCCTGGGGGAGGGACCCGGGAGAGGGGGGGTCCGCCCGTGGTTCCGCCCGCCCCCTCGCGTCCTAAGCCCGGACAGCCCTCTGCCCAGGGCCGGTCGGTCCTCTCCCGCCCCCTCCTGTCCACACCCAAGTCCCCTACTCAGCGCGTCCCTCTTTCCACCGCCACTGTTCACCAACGAAGTTCTGAACCCCTGGGGTCTACACTGCTTTCCCAAGTCAGGCTGAGCATCTCTCCAAAGAGTGGGAAAAGGTCTCCATAAACTTTGCTCTCGCGGATTCTCCGGCGTCGGCGGCCGAGAGCCTGAGCACACACCTGCTCCCGCACACGGGCGCAGGTACGCGTGGGGGCGCACGCGCAGGGCGGGGGCCTGCGGCCGGCAACCGCTAAGGGCGCGTTAAGTCGCTTGCCTTAGCCGGCAGGACAGAAAAGGAATTTCGAAATGAGCCTGGGAAGCGGGCACCAGAAAATGGTGATTCTAACACACACACACAGACGCACATGCTCCTGCACGCGGAGCAGGTCTGCCCGAAAGGCGCTCACTTTTGAGAACAGACCACTGTGGAAAGCACGTATATAAATCTCCACCGAGGCACATTTTTCTTTGGAACTGACAATCCCTTTCGTCTACTGACTTCTCGGTATGGTCGAAACCAGCCCCGCGCACTTGAGGATGCGGACCGTGGCGCTGCCGGAGCCCTCAGCCCGGTCTGCAGAGCCCCCCAGGCAGGTGCGGGCCCCCAGGCCGGCTGAGCAACAAGCGGGCTGTCTGCAGGACGGCCGGGGTCCTCTTTGCCCTGTCCCCGCGCCGGTCACCTCTCCCTGCCACCTCCCCCGCCCCCAATCCGGCCGCCAGCCGGGCCAGACGAGCGAGCCACTCACCCCCAGCTTCCTGCTGCGGATCTTCACGTAGCCCTGCTTGACTATGTCGTTAAAGTTGGAGGCCATGGCCAGCGCGCCCGGGCTCGTCCGCTCCGCGATCCGCTTTCCGGAGTCGAGAGCCGCCGTCCGCCGGGTCCGCGCAGCTCTCGCATCCAGCCAGCCGCCGCCAGCAGCAGCGCCGCCGCCCGGTCCTCCCCGAGCTCCTGCCGGCAGGGAGCCGGGGTCGGGGGCAGGGCCGCCGCGGACGGGGAACGGGGCCCGGCGCCGCGAGCAGCGCCAGCCCTCCGCACTCCGGTCCTCACCTTCGCCCCCCGCCGCGAGCCGAGCGCCGCGGCCCGCGCCGCCGCCAGCTGCGGGCGCCCCCTCCACGCCGCCGCCCCCGGCAGCACCCACGGGCTGGCGCCTCACTCGGCGGCGCACAGCTGGCCGGAGCGCACCATCGCGGCTCCCCGGCGCGGGGGGCGGGCTGATCCGCCTGCCCGGCTCCCTCCCCCCGGCCCGCGGGGTGGCTGGGCTCGAAGACGCTCGGAAGACGCTCCATCACTCCGGCGCGGGCGGGGCTCCGCTCCCCACCCGCTGCCCGGCCCGCGGCGCTCCCCCGGGTGCGGAATTCCTAAGGACAAAGCCCCCCACACTGGGCTCTGAATCTCCACTCCCGACCCGGACACGGGGAAGGGGCGGCGGGGAGACTGCCCACGCAGGAGGCCCACGGAGCGAGACAACTGTTTATTTCAGGGCTGTGTTTACAGCGCGTTTTTATTCCTAAGCGCACGCGGCCCTTCCCGGGCTTTGCCCCGTTCGGAACTGTAAACCGACGCCAAACCCTTCCCGGTGTACACAAAGAGACCAATCGTGCGCATGTGTCTAATCCTCCTGCTGCCGGAGAGACAGGCAATCAGGGGAGGCAGCCGGTCGCCGGCGTCCTCTGCCGAAGAAGCAGAGAAGACCGACCACTCGTGGTCGATCGGTGCATGGCTCTCAGTTAACCAGCCCTGAGAGTGGCTCGTGGCTCTTCTCGGGCAATGGAAACCACAGCTGCTATCAGTGGATGCAAGTGATGTATTGAAACGTTCAACTTGTAAAAACAAAGGAATGAAGAACTTTCTCCCCTTAATGTAGGAACACATGGTATTTACCTCACCCTCAGCAAGAGTCTCCACGTGGGGCCCATGTAGCCCAATGGAAATGGAAATCCTAACTTGCCTTAGCAGCACCTTATTCTTATTCTCTCATTTATGTAGCAAGCTTTTTTTTTTTCCCCTCCTTTTTGACTACCCATCATGCAAAGTATCAGATGCTGGAGCAAATACTTAAAATAACAGAGCGGGTTCCTTATGCTCTTTTTCTGGAATGGGCTCAAGCTCTGACCTTCCCAGAAAATTTGCATTAACTCCTAATTAACTCCGTGTAATTCCCTCTTTTAAATGAATGGGACGTGTCTATTGCTCACATTTGGTACTACTGCATGACTAAATTTTTTAAAATAGGGATACTTTATTGCAAGTGATTTAAATACATTACCTTATCCAGTCCTCTTCGAAACTATATATGTTAAATGAAGGATCCTTGCCATTTACTAGATGAGGAAACCGAGGCTCAGAGACTTTCAGTGCAGAGCCGGAATTTCAAAATCGGTTTTACCATGGCCACTAACTTTCCCCCTCATTTATATAATCTGTTTTCAAGAGTGAATCGTAAGACCTATGAAGTCAAGGATTAGTTTTGTCTCCCCAGCAATTTTAGTGCTTACATAAGGGTCAGGTAATAGAGTGGCTTTTAATGATTATGTAACGATTGTGCCTACACCTGTATGTTTATTAAAGTTTTTATAACACTGTAACATGATTTAAATAGTCTACATTTACTTTTTGTTTTAAAATTTCTGATATAACAGTGTGTTTGGGTCTCCCTCTTTTTTGTGCTGTTTGGTTACGTCTTGAAAACACTAAGTTATTTTTCGTGAAAATTTTCCCTATTCTGGATTTGACTGATTGTACCCTCATGCCATCATTTAAATATATTCCCCCTGAGCCCCACATTTCCTGTTAGCTGTTAATGTGACTTACACATTTACACTCTTCTTTTTGTTTTTTGCAAGAATGATTCTTAAGAGATGTGTATATTCCACTGAATCACGTCAAAAGGAACAAAATGTCAGGCTGTCCAATTAGAGGACTAAAGTGCTGCCAGTCTTACCCATACATTATAAAAATTATAACATATTCATCAAATATAAATCATATAATATCTAAAATTATAAAATTATAAAATTTTCCACCAACATTTTACCTAATAGTTTTTTCAACCACTGATGATCATTGCTTACATACATTATTTCCTTAGGAATTGCAAAGTTGTGATTTTCTAATTTGATTTTGTTATTGAATTTCTGAACTGTTACTCTCTTACTAAAAACAAAACAAACAAACGAAACTTTTCCTTGCAAACTAGAGGATTGCCCTGAAATTGATACTATATAAGCAAGGCAGGGTATATGTTTAATTCTTTATCAGCCATTTTTCAGAGGTATTGAGTGGGTTCTAGCAAACTCAAAATGAACCTCTACTTCCTTGGGAATATCATCTTCAAAATTGTAGTTTTGCATATTTTTTGTATTTCAGTGCATCACAATCATTATTCTTTTTGTTGTGTGAATAATCCGATCTTGGATCACAAGGTTTGTAACAGGCACCCATGCACCTTACCAGCCTTTTGATCAATCCCCAGGTATCCCACGCTCATCTTGTGCATTTCCATCTCCAGCTCTGGAATTCATTTTTTCTCTTGAAATCTGTGTTTGTTTTAATGGGAAATGAAATTCAGTTCCCACAATCTGGTTGCTAAGGGTGTTCTAAGCTTTTCAGTTACAAAGCGAGGAAATATTTTTATTTTAGAAATATATTTTTAAAGAAAAATTTCTCAGCTTTTAAGGATATTTCCAATTCAAATTAATGTTAACAGATTCCATATTTAAAGATTGCTTCTTTTCCTTTGAGATTTTCATCATGTGAAATATTTACAAGTTTCCAAAGTCAAACCTATGAAACAAGGCACATTGAGTGATATAGCTCCAATTTCTGTCCCTTCCTCTCTTTCTTTGTTATTTCAATTTCTTTATTAAATTTCTCTAACATTTCCTCCACCATTTTTCCTTAAGCTCCAAGGAAATGATAATGTCAGAACAGTTTTAGCTCCACCTTTTCTTACCCTTTTTGCTACTCTCATTAAAGATTTAGAATGTTTTCTAGTTCCCTTTCCTCTTTCTCTCCTCCAATTTTAATTTTTTGAGATTAATATTTATTATTTTTCATACTTTGTTCCTTAATTAACACTGTATGACACATTCCCAGACACATTTACATACATACACGAATGCATAAACGGACACTTTTATACACGTATATCTCTCTCAAAGTGCTCAATATTCTTTTCTACCATTTTTATCTTCCCCCATCCCTGGGTATTTAAGTGTTTCTTGTGGTCCTCTGCCGCTATTTTTGGATAAAGTCTGTTCTTAAATATTTTCCTGAACAGGTATGTGGGCCAGATACCTCTGAATTCTCACGTCTCTTTAAACATCTTTCTTTGTCCCCGGCAAGCGAATGATAACTTGTTGATTATCGTGCAGACTCTTGGCTTTCAGTCCTGTGTCTCTATGGTCCGTATGTCTTACTTCGTAGACCTCAATTTACAGTGTGCAGATGGGAAATGCAGTGTCAATTTGACATTTTCTTAGTCTGTAAGTTTTTTTCTTTCTGCCTTGAATATTGTAAAATTTTCTCTTCATTCTTAAATTTCAGAAACATACCAAGAGAGCCCTGTGTGCTTTCTAATTAAGATGGCCTAGAATGTGTTAATGGTTTTGTTTTATTATTAACATGACACAAATATTTTCCATGATTTGTATTATTGGTTCAATTTCTTGCTGCTCAGATATTATCCTATTTCTCTTTCTGGAATTTTTATTATATTCTGAACCTAGAATCTAGTTCTTTTTTTGTTTTCCCTAATTCTTTTCCATCTCCTCATTTTTTTGGTGTCTTCTCTGAGGTGTTCCTAGCACTCAGTCTTTCAGACCTTAAACTCGTGTTATCAACAGCAATTTCGCTCTCTTTAACTCATCTTTTAAATATTGAATTGGGAAATCATGTTTATATTTCTTGGAAGGCTTTTGTCTTCTCAATGTTCTCATGTGTTCTTTGTATTATTTTATTCATATCCATCTGTCCCTGCCATCAGCTGTGTTTCATGTGCTTTGTTTCCTTTGCCTGATCTTGTTGACTTCTGGACACTTCCACTTGTTCTGAATGGCTTCTGTCTAGATGGTGAGAATCTTGCTGTGATGGAAAATACAGTGTTCTCTACCTTGTGGGCTGGATATGTAGAAGCCAGCAGGCTTTCGGTACCTTAAAAACACATGTGTTAAAAGTTAACTTGCTTTTGGTCTCTCTGTGGTCTTCCAGTTTCAAGGACAGGGAAGTCTCAGCTCACACATTTGGCTGCGTATTAGTCCCTTTGCGGTCAGGGAGACCCGCTGCATTCACATGAGGACTATACCGCCTTTCCCTTTGGAGGTCTGAGGATCTCCGTGGACCAAGATCTTTCCTGAATCCGTGGCTTTCCGGTCTTACCCTTTTGCTGTTTTTCAGACCTCAGAGAAGAGCATGACAACTGGTTAATCTTTATAGACTACAATAGGGTGCACTTTCTCCACTTGCACTCAGCTCTTAAAAACTCTTATTAACCACTTGGCTCAGAAAGTATTAATAAGAGCTTGGGGCAATAAGTTGTAAAAGAGAGAGCCCAAATCTTCTGGTTTTATTTATTTATTTTTTTTTCATTTTTCTCATCAGGTATTTTATGAGTACATTGAATTTAAAGACCAGAATCTTTCTTTGCAACTCTGAGAATTTTCTTCTGTTATTTTAATATATTTTAATTCCCAATTTTCAGATATTAGGCTTACTAAATCAATTTTGTCTCAGTTTTTTTTTTTAAATCTATTGCTTTTTGCTTTATTATTTAGGATATTTCCTGGACTTTATCTTTAATCCATTCCATTATTTAATAATTTTACTTTTATTTGGGCATGATACTTCTCATTTACCAGAGGTTTTGTTGTTCTGATTTTTTCTTTTTATAGCAGTCTAGTCTTTTAGATGCAAAGTTTCCTGACTCTTGGGGATATTTATTCTATTTTTAAAGTTTTCTTCTGCTCTTTGAATTATCTGTTTCATCTGATTCTACTTTTGTCTTTTTGTTTAATCTCGGTCTTCCTATTTCATGCTTCAGATAGTTTTCAGCTAATTAGTGACACTCGATGGGCACATATATTTTTTTTAAAATTTAAGGAATAAGAAGGCAAAATGGCAGACCTACAGGTGTGAGCAGCCCTTGCCTTTAAGGTGAGAGCGTGGAGAGCCACCCTTTATGCTGGCACCATCCCTAATGACAGGACGAGCTTTACTCAGTCCTGAACACTCACGCTGGTTGTCTTTGCTCTTCCCTGTCAATTAGGTCAGTTTCTTTAGGGATGATGCCTCTGAATTTTTGCTCTGGGTAAAATGCCAGATTGCCAGAGAGTTCAGTGAAATAGGTTAGTAGGTGGGTGAGAAGATTACTGCTCCATGTTGTCTTTTGATTATTTTCTGTTCTGTTTCCTTTTTCCACGGTAGACTCTGCTCTATCCACTAACTCTGCAGCCTCTGAGGAGTGGTGCCCAGCAGACTGACTTTCCTCTCTAATGCAATAACTTTCTTGTTTATTTTTTCCTGCAACTGTCTCTGCACTCTGTCACCCCTCAGCTCCTTTCCATCCACAT
>CAUYSK010108055.1:0-47546 GCA_963575035.1 Avahi laniger
TCTCTCCAGACACTCTACAGGAAAGATCATGAAGGATCCAGAGAATATCCCCTCTCAAACACATCCACAACCTTATTGTCTGAAAAAAAGAGCAAGAGGATAAAATTTGAAAGAACATTTTTTTCCTTTTTTTTTATTTCAACATATTACAGGGGTACAAATATTTAGGTTATATATATTGTCTTTGTCCAACCCAAGTCAGAGCTCCAAGCATGCCCATCCCCCACACAGTGCACACTGCACTCATTAGGTGTACATATACCCATTCCTTCCTGCCTCCCACCTGCCCAACACCTGATGAATGGTACTAACATATGTGCACATAAGTATTGATCAATTAATACAAATTTGATGGCGAGTTTCTTGTGGCTTAGCATAAGAAAGTCAGAGTTGAAAATTCTTGTTTGAGATAGATATTTGTGTGTATGTGTGTGTATGAGAGAGAGAGTGAGTGATAGAAATTGCCTTCTTAATAAATTGGTGATTAAATTTGAATATACTCCTAAAGTATTATATAGAATATTTTTCATCATGATTGTTGGATAGAAGGCACTCTGCTTGTTAGTGTTGAAAATGCAACATTAACAGTATGTAGTTTCCTCATTCAGGAGCTTAAACTCCAACATTGACATTGGTAAGGCACCTATATAAATAACTATAATTCAAAACAGAAGATAAAGTCTTTGATAAATAAGTGTACATGAAGGCAAACAATGTCAGGAGCATGAAGAATGGCTCTATGAAGAATCTTCACTGGATGCTTTTATCCACACAGTAATCTCGGAAGATACACAGAAGGGAGGTGACTATTATCTGAACTTTAAAATAAGGTGCTAAAGTTTAGAGTATCCAGTTGCTAGCCTACATTCTTCCAGCTAAGGGGTGATGGAATCGTTTTTCTAACTCAAATCATCAACATTCAAATGCCGAGGAAACTCTGTATTCTACTTCAGGGCACTGCCTTCTATTTCTTACCAGCTAACCAACTTAAACTAAATTATTTTTAAAATATTCTATTGACACTGCATCCTATGGAGGAAAAGAGAATATTTTTATATTTACGATTCTAGTCAATTACTAAGTCCATTCAAGCTGTAACATGTGTAATATAGCAAAATAATTTTATAAGTTTCCATTGGTAAGTTACACAGGAAGCAAATAGGAATTGTGCCTTCCACAAAGAAATGATGGAATTTTATTTCTTAAGCAATCTATGACTCAGAAAACTACATCCAAATATATCACCTTGGAAGACTGACATTAGATAAATAATAGCCAATGTGGGAAGAAATCCAGTAGTAGGCAAATGGCCGTGTGACTCTTTTTTTTCCTTTTAATTCCTGCTTTATTTGGGCTCCTTATTCCAGCTGTAATAAGAACCTGGTGCTGCCACTTCATTCCTCATCATGTGTGGGTGATTATGCGGGCGGATGGCTGTCTGTCAAAAGTAGAAGATGCCCACGGAATGTCTGAAAATATAAAACTGCTTGTTGCAAAGTGATTGCTTGGGTTTATCTGCCACGCACAGACTGCCTGGTTAATAGTCACTAAAATTTGAATGAAACAGTTGTGTTCAAATGTAGTATTAAAAACCAGCCTTTAATTCTTGATTAACTATGTTAACTGAATTTTCTTAATTTTTCAAAGAACTAACTTGAAAATTAAGTATCGATTATATGTAACATGCTCATACTCAACATTATTCCATTTATTATATTAGCAAATAAAAACACTTATTCACTTTGCTACTAGTTTTAAATATCATAAAACTGCATTTGTGCTTGATTGTGATATCTTTAAATTCTGAGGTATTAATATTTTATTTCAGTAGTCATTTATACATACAGATGTTGTTTATATTTATTTTTAAAAAGTATAACCATAATAGACTATCATTATTATAGTAAAATTGTATGTACTCACAAAAATTCTGCAATAATCAAGTGTAAATTTTACACTTGTACAGGGAGATGAGTGAATAAGTAAACATATTACCTGACTAATATCCATGCAGAATTTAATGGACTACTAAATTTCCTTTGTGGCTCCAACAGTACATGAAAAGAATAGATAAGTATAAGGTAATTAGTACTGAGCACTCTCACCCTGTAACCCTGTTAAAAAATAGTTCTAGAAAGATTAATAAATACAGTGACTAGAGGAAAATAATTCTGAGTGTGCTGAGTTGCCACAATCTACACTAAAATTTTTATCCCCCATTCTTTTTATAAGCTTCACATTTTTATTAAAATAACTCAATATTTTAGGTAAATTCTTATGAGCACACTGATTTTTTTCACTTTCGGAAATATGTGGGCATGAAGCCTAATCAATACATAGTAGCTATTGAGGTTATTTCCTTGACAGGATGAATTTTTAAATTCTTAAATTCTCCCTTCATCTACTTAAAATGACTAAGACTATTAGTGAAGATTGGCATAAGGATCTGCATTAATTATGCATTAATCACCTAAGTGTTCAACTACTGAAAAGATTTATAGGACTAAAACAGTTTACACTCAGGGAAGAGCTTTATTACAAGTTCAACAACAGCAAGAGAAGAATATGCATTGAAAGGGGGCCATGTCACAGGTGCAGGCTTATCTGTCCTCTTACAGCTGGAACTTACAGGTCACACTTTGTCTCTATTATACACAGAAGCATCTTCTGTAAAGTACCTGGATATCATAACCTCCAAAATCTGTTCATTATGGGGGAAGGGAGGGATTTCTTACAGTAAGCTGCTCATAGGCATATTCCAGCTACGCGAACATCTGTAATATGTTTTCCAACTTCAACAACAAATTAAACAATCAATTCTTCAATTCTCCAAAGGCAACTGGGTATCCAACAATTCAATTCAATTCTGGCACTATTTGGAGTTAGTACAGATCCACGGGTTAAGAGCACAGTCCCACAAAACTGTCCTGAGATATCAGCTGCAAAGGGGTTGCCCAAGCTACTCACACTTCTACCCAGCTGACTGTGATGACTTAAAGAACGCAGAAAAGTGCTATACTTACTATTACAGATTTATTATAAATCTGAGCAGAATTTATGGGACTTCTAATTTATAAAAATTTATAAAATTTATAAATTTATAAAATTTATAAAATTTATAAATTTATAAAATTTTCTGGAACAGCCAAACAGAAGAAATGCATAGTGCAAGGTACGGGACAGGGATGGTTCAGAGCTTCCGTGCCCTCTTCAGAGTGCACCACTCTCCCACCACGTTAGTGTCCTGACCTGGAAGCTCTCTGAATTTCATTATTCAAGAGCTTTTATAACCCAGTCTCCAGCTCCTCTCTCATCCCTGAAGGATGGGGTGGGGCTGAAAGTTTCAACCCTCTTGTCACATGATAGACTTCTCTGAAGACCAGCCCCTATTCTGGAACTACCTAGGGTAGTTTCTCATTAGCATAAAAAAGACACACTTAATTCTCAGGAAATTCCATGAGTTGTAAAAGCTCTGTACCTGGAACCCTGGCCAAAACCCAATATATATATTTTTTACTATACTGCATCATCATTACCATTTAATCCCTTCAAACTCCATGGAAATTAGGTATGAATTATAAATCTAATTATTATTACCAAATAATGCTGACAGGCTGGTATGTCTTACCCCTGGAATAACTCACAAACCTAAAAATGAAATATTATTTCTATTTAATTAACTTATTTCATAATATTACCATGGATCATATCATGCTCCAAGTTACTTTGAAAATAAGAATGTGCTCAATCCAAATGTGCTGAGATTAACCTGTACTATTGAAACTGCCCTTTTTAAAACTAATAAAAGTCCACAAGGTAGGAAAAGTGGTGGGGTCTTGGAGTCTGAAATCTGCAAATGTATATGCATAGTTAAAAATACACACACACACACCCCCACACACACACATATAACCAGCTATAATTCCCTAGCTTGCTTTTCCTATAATTGCTTACTATTCAGGAGTCACATAGCTGATGGTCATGAAGTGTCTTAGCTTTCTTCATTGTTCCCATAGATAACTCTTGTGAAACATAAAGCTGGTCTTTGAGATATCTTCCAAACCCTCTATTCCAGTAGACCAACAGACCCAACCAGACCAGCAGCCCAGGGAACAAACTCAACTGGGCTTGCAACCTGGGAACCGACTCAGCACAAGAAGATAATTTCTACTTCCTGATTCTATGAGTTCATCCATAGCCAATCAGCAGAGCCAATGCCCCCTCTGCCTGTCAAATTCTTTCCAAACCCTTTCTTCAAAATTCTTGGGGAGACACATTCAGGAACTTCCTCCCATCTCTTTACATGGCACCTGCAATATTAAACTCTTTCTCTGCCGTCTCAGCATATTGGCTTCCTCTTGAGCAGTGGGCAATGAACCTGGTAAGGCTGCAACACTGTACAGAATCTGTAATGAGAAGGCTGACAAGCCTCATTCATTCAAAATACGTAAATTGAATGTTTTGGATAACATAAAAAAATCTATTCCTCTTTCTTTTAGAAGGATGAAACTTTATTCGACAGATTAAAACTAAAAATACAATTCACAATCAATGACAAAGAATAAGAGTACAATTAGAATATATATTTTTCATGACTTTTCAGCTAGTAGAATGAATAAAAACTTGAGTACTTTCTGAGATGAGCGCTAGCCAAAAAAGAAAAAAAAAATGTTGTACTTAGTTTCCCACGTAAATTGAGCAGAAATTCACCCACATAAACAAAGAAGTCAGCACAGTTTGATTGTGATGAAAGGACAAATGAATGGACGCACAAAGAATAGTTATGTATGTACATATGTATATATTCTTTAGTAATATTAACAGATCAGAAACTATAAAGGCAAAGGGGTTTGCCTTCAGAAGCTTCACTGAAAAATCAACTCACAAAAGGCAGATTAATTAGAGAAACGGTATATAATGTATTAAGATGTGAGATGGAGCAGGGACCCCTTTTGGCAGCCTACCACCACCACCCCTCCAGGCATGGAAGTAAGGAAAAAATCTTCAGTTTTTCAATACAAATTCCAGCACCAAGCTAGGCTTCAGAAGTAAATAAGCAACCCTATATGTGAGAATATAGTAGTTTCTCAGGCAAGTCAGAGTCACAGAGTGTTTTGGTTCCCTATAGAAACTAAAAGATAACATCCTAACATACGTTCTTGAGTTGTTTTTCAGAAACATTGATCCCCCTAACCAGATGGAAAATGACAACCACTATTACATAGTCCTCAGATAAGGGGGAACCGAGAACTGAATTCTCTTTGTTCTCTTTCTTCCTAAGGGTCCTGGAGAGAGTCACATCCACGGGTCAAACCTCAAATTTCCTTTCTGCTAAATGCAAGTTTTTAGACAAAAACTTCCTTTCTTAACCAATTGCAAGTCAAAGAATCTCTGTATATACCTGCAAGCCTACGCTTCAGGATATCTCACCGTTTTGGGCCAAACCAAGGTTAACCTTCATACATTGATTTACAATTTTGCTTGTAACTTTTTCTTCCCTAATATGGACCCCTGCTTTTAAAAACCCTTGCACGTAAGCCATTACAGAGTTTGGGTCTTAAACATCAGCTGTACTTTCTCCTTGTTTGGCATCCTACAACAAATGCCTTTCTTTCTCTCACTGCAAATCTCAGTGTCAGTGTCTGGCTTTGCTGTGCCAGATGAACAGACTCAAGTTTGGTTCAGTAACATGTGTACATGGGGAGAACCACAGAGTGATTGCCCAACTCTCCAGTTGGGTAAAAAAGCTTATACCAGGGCTGTCCAGAAAGTATCCAGCCATGTAAACCAATCTCATTATATTAACAATGGCTGGATACTCTTGGATAGCCCCAATATACGATCTTAAGGTTACAGAAAAAATGGGGCTCAAAGCATGGCCAAAAATGTTTACAGTGGTAAATCAGTTTTTAGTGGCAAAAGAAGTTATGGGAGGGAGAGAAGAGGAGGCTTGGTTAGCAAAGATGGTCTTATTATGTAGATGAAACTGAATAGCGTTAAAGGTCTAAAAAAAGGGCAACAGAATGTTTTGTGAGTTGTCACTTTCAAAGCTCCCACTTTTTCTGGGAATTAAAATCCGAATTCCTTCCCAAGGCTAGTAATCAAAGGGACAGAAAAATGTTCTTTGTTCTCTGTTTTCTTGTATCTTAAACCTCAGGAGATGGCTCAACAGAATTGTCCAAGGGTCACAACATTATTGTCACCAGAGATAAGATCAACTGAAACCACCACTTACAGTTAAGCAACCATAGACTGAAGCCACAGCATGACACACTAGTCACATAGACCCATAGACCAGAGCCCAACCACCAACCCCACCCCCTTTCCTCATTTAAAAACCCTGCGTAAAGGCAGGATGGTTGTCTTTTGAGATGCTAGTCTACTGCCCTCCTCATTTGCCAGCAAGTTAATAAACTTCGCTTTCCTTTTCCTCAAACGATTTGTCCTGGTTCTTCATTCCTACTGATTCATCCTCAGGGATAAGTACCGAACTTTTGGTAACAAAACCTCACAGGTAGCAACCCTCAGAGATAACAGGTGATAAATGTTTCTTTCAGATCTTTAAGTTAATCTTTCCCAGTTTCCACAGGGAAGGCCTGGCTGCATCAACGTAAATTCTCTACAGATGCAAATTTCCCCCACAAAATATAGCTTTGCAAGCCTACTTCTGTTGCCTGATCCCTTACAGCCATCTCAAAATATGTCGAAGAAATATATTTTTATTTCCTTTACTACCAAGGGGTGGGGGATCACTAAGCTAGGTATTTTAATATTGTGAGAAACTCTTATAAACTACTTAACCTTATCAGAACTAACTGATTGTATAATTGTGAAGCATTTATTTCTTGTGGGCTAAAAGCAAGCTTGGCTACATACAAAAGCCATGGTTTTAAGCAAACTAAGGGTCTGTGTAAATTATTTGCAGAAAAGTAGGAGAGGTCCTCTCTCCCAAATATCTTCAACATCAGTCTGTCTTAGGGCCTAAAACTTCTACCACAATTACTCTTCTGCTTCTCAACTCTTCCTTCTCCTTTTCCTTCCCCTCCTTCTCTTCTTTTTGTTCTCCTTTTTTTCCTTTAATAGTAAATATAACTCTTAAATTTCAAACATTACCTGAAATGGATACTCTATTAAGCCAAGTCAGTTATTAACACCTTAAAGTACTTCAAGATGTTCCAAAAAAGAGGATGAAAACACTATCTTGATACATTCGGATGCGGAAGACAAGAAGAGAAGGTCAACAGCGTAAGACTGCAAAGTCAAAAGCTTTTGATGACAGGAGAGCTATAGCTAACAGAAAGGAGAAGGGTGAGCATTGAAGATGAACTTTATTCACTTCATTTTATCAAAGACATTTTGAGTATTTGAAAGATATAATCTTATCAAAATGAGCATAATCAAATATGATGGGATTTCCAAACGAAGGATACTGTTGGTTTACCACAGATATTTTTGTGTAGAAGGCACTTTCGGTCAACTCCTCATACACATCTGCTCCCTCTTTCTCCTTTCTTACAGAACTATGATTTTGTTCACATTTGCCCTCTTGTCCTGACTTTTCTGAAGTCTAGAACAATCTTCATCCCCAGGGAATGGCTTATATTTAAAAACCAGTCTCATGGTTCTATTACTCTTGGCAATTGATCTGAGCATAGATAAATGCAATCTGGTCAATGCAACCTGAGTATTAAGATGACTGAGGGATCCTGGGAAAGGTATTTTCACAGAAAAAGAGGTCATCTCCTTTTTTCTGGCACTGTTTGTGTGTAGATATGACACCTGGGAATGTCGCAGTCTGGAATCTGGCCTGAAGACATAGCCAATATGGTGAGGGAAGTAAAGAGGGAAAATGATTCCTTCATTATGCCATTGTCTTAACCAACCGTAGGGCCGCTCTGACTGCTCTTCCCGGTACGTGGGAGAATAAATTTCTTTACTGTTTAAGATACTTCAAGTTCAGCCACTGAACTTTGTGTTGTCAAATCGCAGGTACTCACTTCAGTTCTTCTCTTAACTAGATCTTATAGAAGCTTTGACACATTTATCTATTTCCTCCTTATTGAAATATTTAGTTTCTGTGAAACTAGAATCTCCCATTTTTTTTTCTCCTTCAACAGTAGACACACTTCCAGATCTCCTTTGTGCAATCACTAAAATTTGGAATTCCTCAGGATTTATACCTTGGGCCTCTTTTCCTTTTTTCCTACACTTCCTCCATACTTGATCTTATTTTCCCCTTGACTTTTGATACCATCTGTAAGCTGATAATCCTCAAATATAAATCTCTAGTACAGACGTGCTCTCTGAATTCAAGGCACATATATTTTTGCTACCACATTGAGATATCCTCTGATATTGCATAGGTCTCTCAAACTGAAAAAGTCCAAAATGCAGTCACTAATGCTTGCTGCCAAACTGCTTCTCCTTTACAAGGACCCAAACATGCTTAAATGGCACTTGCAATTATCGCTCGGTCAATTCAGAAACACAGGAGTCATTCCTGGCTCATGTCCTACATCCAGGATCTCCATCACTTTTATTGCCTTCTTGGTTGAGGACAGCAATACCTTTAGCCTACTCAATACAACGGTCGCCTAACTGATATCCCCACTTCCGGCTTCCTATGATCTGTCTCCTATTTAAACATGTAAATAGAGCCAGTCACAGTGGTTTATGCCTATAATCCCAGCAACTCAGGAAGCTGAAGCAGGAAGATGACTTGAGGACAGGAGTTTGCGGTCAGCCTAGGCAGTACGGTGAGACCCCATCTCTAAAAAAATGAAACAATTAGCCAGGTATGGTGGCACATGTCTGTGGTACCAGCTGCTTCATAGGCTGAGGTGGGGATGGCTTGAGCCCAGAAATTCCAGACTGTAGTGAGCTATGATCATGCCACTGCACTACAGCCTGGGTGACAGAGAGAGACCCCATCTCTAATAAACAAATGAAGGAATAAGCAAATAAATAAATAAAAATGAAAATATATCCCCTACAAAAAGCTCTCTCTTCAGTGCCATTCCTTCACTTAGACCTAAATCCAAAGTGTTTGAATTAGCTGAGATGAACACATAATCTGGACCAACTGACCTCTTCAGTAATATCTCATGTGATTCTCTGACTCATTCACTATACTCTAAACACCCTGGTCTTCTTTTATAACTTTTAAGGAGACGGACATTTCCCCTCCTATTTCACTGGATTAATTCCTGTTCAACTTTTAGGTTTCAGCCTGAATATCTCTCCAAAACTATGATTACCGGAACCATCCCATCTAAATTACATCCCACCCTTGATTCTCTCTCATGAACTGTCTCATTTAATTTTACAGAACTCATCAACACATTCTATACAAACATTTATACATTTTTATACATATACATGTGTATATGAGGGCTGTCAAATATCCAGTAATTGTTAACATAATGAGAATGATTTACATGAATGCTTTCTGGACAGCCCTCGTATATACATGTGTATGTATATTTATATATAAATATATAGAGGCATATATGTAGCCACTCACAGGCAGTGTCAACTTATTTAATATCTATATTTCCCTTTAGAGAGTAAACTCCATGATGACAGGCCAATGCCTGTTTTGTCCATCAAGCTCCTATCACAGAACTTGGATCCTAGTCAAACAAAAGAGTCCAGTTTTCAAAAAGTTCTGGGCAATTGAGTGTTCACAGACAGGAAAATAAGCATATGGACATGGCTAGGCTTGCAGTATCTAGACTACTGCAATAGTACTGATAATAAACAGGACTTGCCTATGCTAAAGCTAAAACAGAGACAAATAGCTTTTATAACATCTCCATATTGCCTTGATGATATTCATATTCTTTATTATTCAGTTGTGGTTAGATATAGAACTCACTAGATATCTCCAAGCAGAATAGAACAACTAACATTTATCTCATGTGGAAACTTATTCATTCTTTAAACCCACCATGATACCATTACAAGTAAGTACTTTGTTATTAAATATTGATTTGTTGTGAATTAAATAAAAGTACTGATTCCTATAGATTATTTAAAATAATGCTACTGGGAAGAAACATAATGTACTGAAAATATAATGACACTTTCAGTCTACCAGAGCTAAATTTGATGCTGAGTTCTGGTAATTACTAGTTACATATTTTAGGGAAGGTTATCTATCCTTTTGTATTTATTTTCTTATTTATAAAAATAGGAATACATTTCCTTCTAACAGGGCTTTTCATGGGATTATAAAATGATGTCTGTGCTAGTAAATCTCTCAGGTCCTGGCACAGTGTCAGGAACTGATGCTGCAGATGATCAAAAGCTAATGATGTAATTTTATTGTATTTTGTAGTCTAATCTGTTAATGAAGAAGCCAATGCATGCAATGTTCTCAAAAGCAGGCAGAGCTAGAGATGTTGATTTGAGAGTCATTCATGTGGACATGAAATTTGAGCTAGAGGGAAAAGCCAAAGGAATAATATGGAGAATTCAATGGTTTATGGCTAATTTACTTTCAAATATGAGTCTATTGATCTATTTATTGAAAAATATCATTACCCCTCACATTTATGAAAGTCAATGAATATATCAATAGTTTTCCAAAGTTTATATTCTATTATATTGTTACTTTTTATTATACTGCAATATACATAAAACAATGTTTTGCTTCCATTTCTACAGCCTAATGAGCCATATGGATGCTAAGTCATGCTCAAATCTATTGGCAAGTTGCTTTACTACCGAAGAATAATGCTGTAACTCATCTGTGCATAAACAAGAATTACAATGCCCTGAAAAGTTGAGTTTAAAAGACCACAGTTGAACAGTAAAGACTCTGTTTCATATTGAAGAGCGATATGAAAAGTGATCTCATCTATTTGGCTTAAGTCCTTGTTCTCTTTTTGGAATTAAGCAGCGATGATTTACTTTTTACCCTTACATTTCTGATTATTCCTTTGAAAATGGCATCCAAGTTATCAGTAAAAGAAGTGCTATCTATAATACCTATACAAAGGGAATTACAAGACTTCAAATATACATATTAATTTTTCTGCCCATATTAAGCAAATACACCATTCATAAGTCATTATCATATTATCAAATGGACTAGGGACAAAGGAAAAACAAGCCAAATACTTCTTCTTCTTTGCCTATCTATTCAGCTGTGGAACTTCTAACTCCAAATCTCAAAAACTGTTCCAAATGACCTTCATTAGTCAAGTCCTATATCAGTCATGCTCACAATAAGTTCTCCATGTCCCACTTTCTACCCTTAATAACATTCTCTAGAAAAATAATCTTTTAAAAATTCAGACTGTTGTTTGTTAGCTTGCTTCTCTATAAATTCTTAACCTTGGAAAGGAAATGTTTGTTTTGATAACCATAGAAAGTCTAAGGTAAATCCTACTAACTATAAATGGAAATTAATCTTCTGCTGCAGTATACTTTATCTCTGGAAATATTTTTTTTAAGAGTCTGTATATAAAGTTTTTCTTTTCAATTATAGTATGTAACTGAAAATTTGACTTACTCAAAAATGATCCATGTAATGAATTTTAACGTTTATATAATGGGAATATGTGAACATACACACAAAAATAAAAATTATGCAAAGTAAAATATGCATAATGGTATGTAAGCTAAATATTTTTAAGCAAATGTTATCATGCCTGGACATAGTCCATATTCTGAGTACCCAATTGGGATTTTATAATTATACATACGACTTTGACTACTATGTTACCTAACTAGTCACTACAAACTTTAAGCATGAATTGCTTCTGCTAATGTTGCTGAAATCACAAGGGGGTTTTGGCCTAGGTCCAGTTACTCATTGTACAAAGGTCCAATTATTGAGACAATGAGGATTGGCAAGGAAAAAAGGAATTTTTAATACGATAGACATCTTACCGAAGAACAGGAAAAGCTGCCTCAAATCTCTCTCTGACTAATGGAGATCATGGGCTTTTAAAGGAGAGGACTTGTGCCGTGGGGCAGGTGTGGTGTAACTAACAAGGGGCTATATGCATTGGGGGACGTTTGTGGGGGACGGTAAATCTTGGTGTCAGGAAGCCTGCCCAGGAGCCTTCAGAATCTCAGCTTTTTTGTCTTGCAGAAAATCTACCATTTCTGGGAAACAACTCAAAAAGTCAAGCAGTTAAGGGAGAGGAGTATAAAAAACATATAGAAGTCATTGAAATTTGTTCATGGGGCTAGTTGTACTAATCTGTATAACATACACTTAATGTTTGGTATTATCCTGGATGAAGATGGAGCCCATTCTCTTTCTTAAACACAGTCTTAATCCTAAAATCACCTCACTCTCTTTCTCTCTCAATTAGGTACCTTTTTCAAATTGTATTTGTTTAGGGGAGAAGGAGGATAATAGAGTATTGGACATACACAACAAGAGGAAAACAGTCACAAGAAAGATAATTAACTTACATTGTATGCAAAATTATGTAAGAATATGCTGCCTGTCCTTGTCGTAAACATTTCACAAAGCCACAAAAATCCTTTTTTACACAGATCACGTTCAAAGCTCAATTGGATGTAAGTAGGAGTTAGCTACAGCTCACCAAACACTTCATCACATTATCCGATTGCATTTAAATTGTTTTTAGATAATTCAAGGAACAGTTTATTTGCAGGGGGCTCTGGAAATAACAACACTTTCTCTCAAAAACAAGTCAGATTCCCCTGTTCATCTGTTTTTAAAAGTGAATCCCTTCCAATTCCAGTGTGACATTTTTAACAAAGCCTGATTTGCTGTTGCAGATTTTGCACAACGCTACATAATTCCACCTAACGCTCAAGCCAGGAAAACGGCCTAAATGCTAATGTGAACTCCATCAACAAGAACTTTGTTTCAGGCAGTACACGTGTGAATTTCAGATACCAAAACTAGTTTCAATAGTCTCCCTCCTCTCATCTCTTTAAAGAGTCTTAAAAAATTATGAAATTATAACAATTTAGTATGTGTTTGCCCTCAGGGCTAGAAGGCCTCAATAAAGCAAACTGGAAAATGTCTCAGAAATACTCTTACCTTTGAAAGGAGCTCAGGAAATATCACCACAAAATATGACTATTTGGTATAAAGAGTATTTTAAATTAAAGGCCCTTAGAGATCAATGGGCTTTGGAAGAGGCTTTCTCTAATCTTCATAAAAAACAGATCCATCAAGAACAATTTTCTCTCCTTCCCCTCCCGGTTATTTCAATATATTGCAGGAAAGAAGATCAAAAATGCAACCACACCTGGCCCAACCCATTTTAAAGATAATACCTATCTCTCAGGTTAATTTAATTTCCAGAGAGAATCATTTACAAGTCAATCTGTTTCTTCCCATCCAGTCTCCCAAGTATCTATTCATCCTTCTTGGTAACCATTTTTTGCCACTCAATAGAATTACCTATATTCCTCACCGCCCCCCATTAAATGAGTGTATATAAACTTCTGGACCCCAATGAGATATGAAGTAATCACTTTGTGATTCCGCCCATACTCACTGTAAATAAATTTGTGATCTTTTTCTCTTATTAATCTGCCTTATCGTGAGTTGATCTTTCAGCAAACCTTGTGAAGCAAAGGAGAGGTTTCCCTTCCTCCCCACACCTTCCTCCCCAAACGATGTAAGAGGTGCATATTAAATCATCAGCAGTAAAGCCCTTACAGAAGGGTAGGTGAAATTTGTCTTTGTTATTTTGTTCGGTTTTACTCTGAGACTGTCAGTCGAAGAATGACCACACATGACAAAGTTAGGCAAGCACAAAAATGAGGTTTCTTGAGGAGAGAAAGATAGTATTATAGGGCAAGAGCAAGATATAGGTTGACAGAGCATGGTACATAGGCCATGGATGACGACTGGACCCATTGTCACAGCAGGGCAGGCAAAAGGAAGGGCAAAGAGAGAGAGCTTGGCTATGGTCTGCGTTCTATTTTATAGTGTCTGGATAGGGACCTCCCTTGTGGTTCAGAGGTCACCATGAAACTACTTTGATTAGACAGCTGGGAGTCACGTGACCTGAGCCTTAACTATGCATGTGGGTTCTAGATCACTTTATGGTGCCCATGCAGCTTGGCCTGTGGACTAGAGAGTCCTCTGCATTCTTTTGCAGATAGAGTGCCAAGTTCTGATTGGCAGATTCATAGGGTGTTCCCTCCTCCCCCAGGTATGGAGAATTAGGGTTGGGCAGGATGAAGATGGGGGCAATAGCACCCACTTTCCTCCCTAGGAGGCCAGGAATCCCTCACTATCTACCTAACAATTTCATTAACACCCTTTGCTCAATTATGACTCCATCTGGTATGAGGCACAGTTTCTCAATAAGCCCCATAAGATAAGAAATCAGCTGAAAGTAATAGATCCCACAAGAAAAATAGATATAACATGGTCAAATAAATTTGGAATGCCCCAGGAAAGCTCAGTTAAATAAAACTGAATAGTTTTTCTTATAAGACTTCTCACAGCTTTTGACTTGTTAATTTGAATTATAAATAACCAAAAATGAGAGGGCACATATACAGTTTCTCAAAACAGATGAAAGAAAAAGTGTACGTCAGGTCACAGATTGAAATGTAGGTTCTTGATGTGCTCTTGGCTGAAGAATGACCAGACACATTGAAAGCAAAGTAAGCATGAAAATGAGGTTTATTGAAGAGAGAAAGATACAATTATAGAGTAAAAGCAAGATATAGGTTTACAGAGCAAAGTACATGTATCACAGATGATGACCAGACCCATTGTCATAGCAAAAGAGAGACCTTGGTTATGGTCTGGGTCTTGTTTTATACTGTCTGGATTGGGACCTCCCCATGGTTCAGACGTCATCGTGGAACCACGTTGATGGGCAGTTGGGAGTTATATGACCTGAGTCTTCCTGAGCATGCAGATCTCCCATGAGCCTCTCTGAAAGCCCATTTTAGGAGGGGGTGAACCGCAATGGCCCCCACTTTCATCCCTAGCAGACCCAGAATCCCTCACAACCTACCTACACAGACTACAGAGTGAGACAAATTTGGGCACAGATTTAGGTTTATCTTGTTGCTCTACATGTTTAGGCAAGTTGGAGGATGGATGTGCAGAGGTCATAACACATAGGTAGGATTCAGTTTATCTAAATACCAATTGTGGACAAAATAAAGTGTACTACTTAGGAAATGCATGCAAATTAAATGAGGAGGTAAAAAATCTAGATTGTGATCTAGTCCCAAGTAAGAAAGCAAACTGTGGAAGAACAAGACAACCAGGTTGCAGCACAGAGGTTCTGAGTGCCTGTGTATGAGACAGAAGCTAATGGAGAGAAACAAAATCGTATTTAGTGAACACCTGTTCTTTTAGACACTTTAAAACTATTAAACCATTTAATCCTTACAGCAAATCTGGAAGTAGATATTATTGTTAATATCTTTAATTTTCAAAGGAGACTCCAAGGAATAGAGAGCTTAGAGTCACTTGCCCAGGAAGTTTTACTAGGATGACTGAGTAAAATCATAGCTTCTGTGGAACCTCTCCAATCCTGTGAGTCTACAGGGTGTCAGGTTACCTAGAACACAAAATGAAAAGTTAAAGAAAGCTTTTCTAAAAAAAATAATAAAACCCCACATGCTTAGCAATATTAATGTTGACATTTAACAAAGATTAATAACCCCAAACAAGCATTCATTATTTATAATATTACATTTATTTGGCCTGAAAATAGCACATTCTTGTCTTCTGCCTCTCACAGATGATCATTGGGTTGGAACTAATTCAGGAAGATTCTTAATCTCAAATAGTAAAATTTTTCATTGTCCTAAAAAAGAATTAAACAGCAATTATAATGGGAAGTATGTATTTAAAATTAAATCTGTAAGTTTTATCTCATTGATATATCTAACTTAATTTAAAGAAATTATAATTTTTCATAAAGCCACACTTGATTTATGTAATTTACCAAGACAGAGAGAGACCCCATCTCTAATAATTTATGTCCGGAAATTTCAAAAATTCAAAAGTCAGTTCCATTTATTTTTGTAAAATACTCATCTAAGTATTTAAGATTGCACTAAAAGGATAGTTAAAAGAGACTGAAAAAAGAACACAGTACGAATCCAAACAAATTTATAATTGTGACAAAAATAATGATAATAAAGCTTTAAAAGTTGAAAATAGATACTAATACTACTAATTTAATAGTTAATAGTTAATTGGCCACAACTACTAGAAAAATTGGTACTATAATTTCAACCTAAAGGTTGAAGAATATGTTATTTAAATACCTAATAAATTTTATATTATTTATGTTAATAAAATCAAATGTTTATGCAAGCATTCAGTAGTTTGAGCGCATAGATAAAATAAATTGAACATAATAATAGATTATTAAAGAAGATTTGCAATACAATGAGGAAACTCGAAGGGACCTCATGTAGAATGGTATTTTAACAACATCTATTGATCAAATTAATAGACACAGAGTGGCACAGAGTCCAAGTGAGTAAAAATATTAAGACAAATAGTCTCACTTTGGGAAATTTAAATTTTGAGTTTATATTGCAATCAATAATTTTCCATTCTTGGATCTACCAAAAGGACCCAGAATCTAGCAGTCTATTTTAACGTTATCTTTTTTAAAAAATGAAGTAATTTCGTAACATTGTTTTCTTCTTTCATATATATATGTATATTTGTATATAATTCTTAATATATGTATATAATAAAGATATTTTATTGAGAAGGAATATATAAATATATTTTTATAAATTTATGTTAAATTTATTAAATATATATTTATATATTATTTATATGCATTTAACATCATAGATCCTTTGATAATGCTTATAGAGACATATTTTCTATGGCACAACAGGGAACTTATTTTAACCCAAAATATTTAAATACTGGAAAGAATACAGTTCGTTTACCATAATTTCTTACTTCTTCACACATTTATGAAGCTAAAGAAATCTCTAGAAACATAGATGATAGCTAGATAAATTGATGGATGGATGAATGGACAGGTGTTCATAATACTTGCACTGTTCAGTGCTTTGTCTTAGCTAAAAGAAGAAGGAAAAATATAGAGACAATTTTAATTGTTAAAGAAATAATTAGAAATAAATGAATGCAAAAGAAGTTTATTTCAAAGATATTTGATACATAATCTCCAATACAAAATGCAGGGCTAATTAAGCAATGTTCTTTGACATATAAGACTACTCCCTCCTGTTTGTTACTGTTTTTTAAAATCTGTTTCCTGGCTTTTGATTCCTGGCATAACTAAGGAACTAAATGTCTAAATGTCTAAATGTATTTAATTTTAATTAGTTTAAATTCAGTCACTCTGGTTATTTAAATAGTTACAGTACTGAATAGTGCAAGACCAAGTCATCCATATTCTGCTATATTTTGCCCCAATGCAAACTACCTAAGTATCATACAATAGTCTGTCTAGAAAGAAACCACACTATGTCTAGAAAGATGCCTAGGCCTGGCTTCTTGCTTCTTTTGCAATGTTAGATCACTTCTTTATTTTCTTCTCTTGGCATTATTCCTTAATGAAAAACAGTGAATTATGTATATAAATCTAGAGAGCGTAAACGAAAGGAGAAGTTATTTAAAACGTGTGACCATACTTCCTGAAACAGATTCTAACCTTTACATTTAGAGAACAAGCTAAGAGATGACATTTGCAAAGGTTTCCTAGGATGTTACTAACATTAACTATTTAAGATTTGCTCTGTGCGGTATTTAATAAAAAGTGACTTTTCCCCTATTTGCAGCAAAAAAAAAAAAAAATGGTCTTGCATTATAAATCAAAAAGCAGATCTCAAGTCTATGTTCCGTGGTCTCACCTCTCAAAAATAAACAGTCCCTCACACTGAGTCTCTCTCTCTCTCTCTCTCTCTCTCTCTCTCTCTCGTGACACTGTAAGATGGAACCAGCCACACATGTCCTCCTCATCTCACATGCTGCTTGGGCTAACATTAAGGTTCAGCAGTTGCTGCCACAGAGGGTAAAGAGGAGAAAAACATCACCATTTGATTCTCTGCTCCTGAATCAGCATTTCTGCCATGGCATCTTCTTTCTTCTCACCCTGCCCACTGTCTCCCAGCTGACAAGAGTCACCAGGAAACCTGTTTGGGATGTAAGAGAATTGAAGTACCCAAATGGCATACGATCACAGTGAATCTCGTGGACAGTTGTATATTCTCCATTCACCTGGTATTTGGTATTTGAAAGGCAATATACAGCACAATTGTTTATTGCACAGACTATGGAGTCAGACAGAAGTGGCCTTGAGTCTCAGCTTAGATAGTTACTATGTGACTTTGGGCAGATTATTTAACCTCTGCGTATCTAATTTTTCCCATCTGTAAAATGAGGATCTTGAAAGCTGCTTCAGAGGATGATCATTAGGACAATTTAAATAATATATAAGAATTTGTTACTAAGTTCTTGGCACAGAGTCTCCAAATGACAGCTACTATAATTTTTTGAAAAACAAAATTATTAAGTAATAGGCGTAACTTAATAACGATCTTAGGATGTGTTTATTACTCAGTAATATTTTCCTGCTTAATTCTCTGTGCCGAATTCTGCTCTTCATTAAAATTGTAAGCCATTTGTGGGGGCATTTGTTTAAGTTTATGTCAGTTGTTTAAGTTTAAAAATGGATATTACCCTTACAAAATCATCTGGTCAAGAATTTTCATTATATCATGCTCAGTACAGGGGCATATATTATACTTAGAATATCTTCATCAAGTATATTAGGAAAATGTAAAGTTTGGGGAAATTTATGTGTGATATTCAATTTACCAGGGTTTTATTTAAACAAATAGGAACTGTATATATTTAAGGTATATAACTTGATGTTTTAACATATGATGTATACATTGTGAAATGTTCACCAAAATCAAGCCAATTAACATACCACCACCTCAGATACTTACTATTTTCTTTTCTTCTCTATTTCTTTCTTTTTTTTTTTCCGGTGGTGAGAACACTTCAGATTTACCCTATTAGCAAGTTTGAAGTATTCAATACAACATTGTTAACTATAGTAATCACATGGTACATTAGATACCCAGAGCTCATTCATCTTGCACGACTGTAGAATCATTATTAGCAAAAAGATAACAAGTGCTGGTGAGGATGGAAAGAAAAGGAAACCCTTAAACACTGTCGATAGGAGTGGAAATTGGTATAGTCATTATGGAAAACCGTACGAAGATTCCCCAAAAAATGAAACATAGAAATACCATATGATCCACAGACAAATACATACATACGAATATTATTCAGTCTCCAAAAAGAATGAAATCCTGCCATTTGTAACAATGTGGATGAATCTTGAGGACATTACACTAAGTGGAATAAGCCAGACACAGAAAGACAAATATCGCATGGCCTCACTTGCATGTGGAATCTAAAATAGTTGAACTTATAGACGGAGAGGATAGAATGGTGGTTTCCAGAGATATAGGGGAAAGGGAAGGAAATAGAGAGTTGTTGAGCAAAGGGTACCAAGTCTCACTTATTCAAGATATGAGCCGTTTTCAAATAAATGTTTGCGAGTCGACGCATTGGTGAAATGAATATAATCTACCCATTTTATACTCATGATTTGTGATGTGCTGTGTGTGATGACTGCAAAAGCCTGGCAGTGGCAGGCAGGTGCACGTACAGGCAGCTTTGGCAGATGTGAAGATGTGCAAGAAGCTTCTGGGCATCCTATGAATTCTTCGCTTTGGTGATGCAGCCAGCTGAGGTCACTCCTGATAATTTCAGGCAGTACCAGCATCTCCTCATTCTCTGAATCCTAGCAGCAGCTACTTTGACCTTTGTTTTCCCCACATTACCTATTGTTATGTAAATTTATAATTTTTAGATTGAATTCCTTCGCACTTGAGATACTTACTGCACTTTTTGTTTCCCTGACAGACTCCTAATTGAAGCAACATTCCAGACTAACATCTTCACAACTGTACTAATTCTTTTTCTTTCAAATGGGCAACTATTAATACTTCTAGGATATCTTTTATTGGTGAAGCATTGTCATTCATTAGTCATTAGAGTAATCATTCATCCCTTTCTTTTCTGAAATCAGTGTCCAGGTCTTATAAATTCCGCAACATTGACATGTCTTAAATCAAATATCTTCTTTCTATTTCCATACCTACTGCCTTACTACAGATTCTTAATATCTTTACTGATGTTATTCTCTTAGTTTCCTAAGAGGCCTTGCTCTACCTCCATTTATGACCCCTCCAAAGCACCCAAGTGAGCTTTATATAAAGTAATATATGAAGATCATACCACTCCTTTGTTTGAAGGCTTGTGGTGATTCCCATTGTTTTTACTATAAAGCCAACCTCTACTCACAGCACACAAAACTATTCATAATCTGGCCCTGGCTTTCTTTCCAGCCTGTGACTTTTCTTCTCCCACTATTTTCCAGCCTTGCAAAACTGTCCAGAGATTTCCCAATATCTATGCTACTTTTGGATACAAGCAACTAAAACCCATTCAAAACATTTAGAGCCCAAAATGGAAGGACATAATTATGATAAAGATATGAATAGCTCATAGATTCTGATATGGGTTAGAAATACAACTCATACCATTGAAACCACCCTTTATAAAATTAATAAAGGACCACAAGGTGGGAAAAATGTGGTAGGGGATATATATATACTTTTATATATATACATATATACGTGTGTGTGTGTGTGTGTGTGTGTGTGTCTACATATATATACCAGCCATTGTTCCTACCTTGCTTTCCTATAGTTGCTCACTACTCAGGAGTCATATAGCTGATGGTCATAAAGATTCTTAGCTTTCTTTACTGCTCCCATAGATAATATCACCCTTGTGAAACCTAAGGTTAGTTTTTGAGACAGTTCCCAGACCTGCATTCCAGTGGAACAGCCGACACAACCAAACCAGTGGCCCATGCCGAGGAACTGACTCACCTGGTACTGTAACCCCTACCCAAAAACAGACTCAGCAAAGAAGACAATTTCTGCACCCCTATGGTTCTACCCCAAACCCAGCCAATTAGCAGACCCAATTGCCTAGCCCTTTGCCCACCAAACTATTAATATCTTTAAAAATCCTTTCTCTGAAATTCTCGAAGAGATGGATTTGAGAACTTTCTCCGGTGTCCTCACATGGCATCTGTGATGTTAAACTCTTTCTCTGAGGTAACCTCCGCTCAGTGTATTGGCCTCCTCTTGAGCAATGAACCTGGTAAGGATATAACACCATGAAGAGTAAAACTCTGAATTAGAACATCTTTATTAAGTTGACATGTTTAAACATGGTCTCTAATTTCTGCCTCTCCGAGTCTGCTCCATGACTACTATCTTTCAAAATACTGTAAGCTTCTTAAAGACAGGGATTTTGTTTTGCTCATTGTTCTATCTCCAGCCTGGAAAATACTAGGCAATCTTTAAGTAGTTGTTGAATTAATAAATAAATACATTCTTGCCACTTCCTTGTAAGGTCTTACTTGTCCTTGCCAATAAATGAGCATTCTTTCCCTTACACCCTGTTATAATACCCTGTATGTCTACTGTTAAATAAAAAGTGACAGAAAATGAGAGTCACACTCAATTGAGGTTTCTTAAGCCAAGATTTTGAGGACACACACAAGAAAAGAATAGCCCACAAAGTGTCTGTTGAGGACTGCACTCCCCATAAAAGGGGTTAGGAGGGGTGAAGGAGGTGAGCACTGAAGCAATTCATGGTATTCCTGTGAAGGTCTATTTGGTGCTGAGTACATCTACCTCGATGAGATGAATATCCAGAAAGGGAGTGGAGGAAATAGTCAATGTTGTGATCTCAGGATGGGTAGAAAAGTGACCATATCTCTTCCTTGGTTTGCATCTGTAGAGATAAACTTGTAATTGACATTTAAGAGTTTATTTAGGCTGTAGTCCTAAAGTTTTAATTGACAAGCATTCATTTTATGGGGCTGTATATCTTGAAGAGTTTCTTTAGGGCTGAAGACAATAAATATTTTATGCCAAAATACATTTCTCTGACATATTTTTGATGTGACTATGGGCAAACAGGAATAATTCTTCAAGGCTGTCTAGGTGGGGAGGCTGGGGGAGAAATTTGCATCTGTAGAGAATCCCTGTTAAATGCAGCCAGGCCCTGCCTATTTGATCTGGGGCAGGTTTGCTGAGAGCCCAACACCCTTAAAATGTGAATAAAAACATCCCCCTCCCCCACCCCAGAGCTGGAGAACAGTTATTATGAGGCTTATCTGCATAAAAGGACCACCTTGCCAGCCAGGCTTCCTTTCTCCCTCCCATATTCATAAAAGCAAACAAACAAACAAAAAATCCTGTTTAGTCATTTTCTAAGCCCCTTTATTTCTTAAAAGGGGATGGGGAGAGGATGGCAGTGCCTGTGTGACAGTTCTCAGGCTCAGTTCTCCCTTTTTGCATTGTCGGGTCACAGTCTGAAATGTAGGTTTTTGGTGCACTCTTGGCCGAAGAATGACCAAACACACCAAAAGCAAGGTAAGCATGAAAATGAGGTTTATTGAAGGAAGAAAGGTAGGATTATAGAATAAGAGCAAGATATAGGTTTACAGAGTAAGATACATATGCCACAAATGATGACCGGACCCACTGTTGCAGCAAAAGGAAAGAGACCTTGGTTATGGCCTGGGTCTTGTTTTCTAGAATCTGAATTGGGATATCCCAGTGGCTCAGACATTATCAGAGAAGCACTTTGATGGACAGCTGGGAGTTACATGACCTGAGCTTTACTGTGCACGCAGATCTCCCATGAGCCTCTCTGAAAGCACACGATGGAGGTGAACTACAAGGGGACCCACTTTTGTCCCTAGGAGACCCAGAATTCCTCACTGTCTACCTAACAGCATGATGAATTTTTGGGGGGGTTCTGAGGTTTTTATTTTTCCTTTATAATACCTGCATTATAAAATAAAATATTGATGTATTTATTTGATTTCATCACTTTACTAGACTGTGAACTCCTTGAAGAAAAATCTCGAAGAAGCATCATGATTTATTAATTTCAAACAACATTTCTAAACCAATGTAGATGCTCAGAAATGTCTGTTGTATGAGCGAGTGAATGAATGAATAAGCTCTTCACACCTATAATGTCTTTTTTGATCCCTCTTTTTTAAGAGTGCTATTTTATATAAGGGTATGTGGATCACCAAGAAGCAAAAATAAGTTGCACAAACCTTGCCACTGTGAAGAACATGCCTTACTCTGCAACCAAAAGCATTTTTCAGCCCATCACTGTTCCTAGCTTTGTTGGCCTTTCACTAGGGAAATTGTCTCAGCACACCCATTCTCTAAAGCATATTTGGGGAACTTTTGCTAAAGGTCCTGACATAGAACTTTGATCTGTCCCAACAACAAAATTATAAAACACAGCTCTGTGGAATATATTAATTGACTTTGTTTTAATAACCTTTTTTTATAATATACATAATTCTTTTGTTTGAAAATCATCTAAAGGGTATAATATGCCAGAAATAATCAGATGCATAGTTCTTTCATTTTCTTGATGAATTGTGCTATACTTTGTGTTTTCCAGTAAATAGCAAGTGAGTTTACAGTTTGGAAAATAATTATAAGAAAAAGCAACTTTCAATGCATGGAAATGGTAAATATTAACTCCAGTGTATGACCACCTGTCAGAGTTAATTCTCATAAGGTTAATTTCTTTAATGATTTGTTTCTACGGCCAACAAACAGCAGAATTTTTGAATTTTGAATAGTGGCAAATACTTTGTATATTTACTAAATGGTATCCCATACTAATTCATTATCTTCAAGATATAAATATTTGTATATATTTTTATAAGTCTCTATAGAATAAACTACAAAGCAAAATTCTCTAACTTCCTATTTTCTGGAAGTAACTCCAAAGAACCCTAAATTTTTTCAATAATTTGTTTTTAACAGCATGTAGGGTTGCCTAGTAATTTTAGTTTTTCCTGGTGTTAGTAGGATTGCCTCAAAGTTTTAGATAAATTTGGTTGAGTAAACCAAAAGTAGTATTTTTGAAAAGTATCAAAACAGGCATCACTAATTTTTCTATGTTGAGACAGGATCATTTTAGCATCCAATATAGGTAAGCATTCTCTACAAAAACCTTGAATAATTACAATGACAGCACTCTAATGTGTACATTCTTTGTCTCTTCTGCTCTCATATGACAGTGAAGTGGCTAATTGCTCTCCAAAGTATCCTACTACATCCATAGTTCATTAACCGCAGTAATTTTCTACAGGACCTTTCTGTATAATGAGAAAGTTTCAAGTATCACAAATGAAATTTGCTTCCTCTTTTGAGGTGTGCATGCATATTATATTCAGTAAACATACACTGTTGTTTATAGTAAGTCTAATCTATTATTACCTTCTGGGGCGTGTGAGCAAGATAGGAATCTGGTTGGGAATAAGTTGTTCGAACTTATCTTTGTAACAATAATCATATTCATCACTTTTCTCTTTTGAAAGTGGTGTATATTTATAAACAATCTAAAACTCAAGGTAAAAACAAAGAATAGCATGGAACAAGCAGTAAAAGCAGAATTCACCTGCTGCCTTTTCTCCTCAGGGAAATGCTACGGAGAACCAGTGTGGCTGAAGCAATGCCCGAAACACTGCCTCCAGCAACGTCTCCCTCATACACACAAAAGGCCTTTCCCAAAGCTGGGATTTCCTCACTCACCACCCTTGACCCACCAAATTTGGATCATATAAATAACCTGAAAAAGCGAGGTTTCCATTGCTGAATACCTAATCATAGGCAAATATCTCAGCCTCTCTAACTTGTTGAGGAGTATATGAAGAAAAAAACTTCAAGAGAGATAATTAAGGCAATAGGACAAAGAGTCATCACAGGGGAATGAGACAGTTTGTCTCACCTTTCTGGAAAGAATATTATTCTCAATGAGCAAGTAGACATTGTTGCCTAACATGATAGAGGTGTGAAAGACAGTAATAGATCAGGAGAGAAGAATGGGGCTGCGGACTCCAATGCAAGGAGATGCAAGTCCAAACTACAGAACTTTCCCACACTAGGATGGTTATAATTTTAAAAAAAAATTATTTTAATAGGAAATAATAAGTGTTGGTGAAGATGTGGAGAAATTAAAACTGTAATATGTGGTTGATGGGACTATAAAATCGTTTGTCCATTGTGGAAAACAGTTTAACAATGAGTTAAAGATAGAATTACCATATAACCCAGTAACTCCATTCCTATATATATATATAGGAATATTCTTTTGGATATATATATATATATATATATATCCAAAAGAATCAAAAACAGTTATTTAAACAAATACTTATCCACAAATGTTCATAGCAACACTATTCACAATAGCCGAAAAAGAAATAAAAAGAAAAAACTGGGCCGGGCGTGGTGGCTCACGTCTGTAATCCTAGCACTCTGGGAGGCCGAGGCCGGTGGATCGCTCAAGGTCAGGAGTTTGAGACCAGCTTGAGCAAGAGCAAGACCCCGTCTCTACTAAAAAATAGAAAGAAATTATCTGGACAATTAAAAAAATACATATAGAAAAAATTAGCCGAGCATGGTGGCACATGCCTGTAATCCCAGTTACTTGGAGGCTGAGGCAAGAGGATTGCTTAAACCCAGGAGTTTTAGGTTGCTGTGAGCTAGGCAGATGCCACGGCACTCTAGCCAGGGCAACAGAGCCAAGACTGTGTCTTTAAAAAAAAAAAAAGAAAAAGAAAAACTGAAAAGTTTATCAACTGATGAATGGGTAAACAAGAGGTGGTATAACCAAGCATTGGAATACATTTAGCCATTAAAAAAATGAAGTACTAGTTCATGCTACCACATGAATGAACCTGAAAACATTATAGTGGAATAAACTAGATACAAAAGGCCACATACTGCATGATTTCACATATGTGAAACATCCATAACAGTTGAATCCATAGAAATAAAAAGCAGATTAGTGGTACCAGAGGCTGGGTGGAGGAGGGCATAGGAAATAACTGCTTAATGGGTCCAGGGTTTCCTTTTGGGAAGATGAAAATATTCTGAAACTAGATAAAGGTGATAGTTGCTGAACATTGTGAATTTACTATTAATATACGCCATCGAACGTCATACTTTAAAATGGTTAAAATAAGAAATGTTATGTTGTGTGTACTGCAAAAGAAAAAGATTAGAAAAAGGAATGGAATTGAAAAAAATAGCTGCCTTAAAATTAAAGTCTCTACAAAAACATCTTTTTTTCTTTTGCAGTTCATAGCCCTTGCTAAAAACATCGGAAGCTTACTGACACGTCTCCTGGTGACACTCCATGTCACACATCCCACGGTGCCCTATCAACTTCCACATCAAGTGCTTGAGTCAGGTCGAGTCATGCTAGTTCTGCGGTGCTTGACAGAGTGCCTTCTTTTTCATAGTTGTCATCAATATATGTTATGAAAGAGAGAGTTTTTCAAATACTCATTTTTATTTTAATTTATTCATTTAGAAAAAATAGGTACTTTGGGTTATTGAAAATTTTCATCTCTTTAAAGCTATTTTGGTTTTGTGCCTAAGACTATAATCTTGTGTATGATGTTTAACATCATCTTAGCCCCTGACATGTTCAATAATCATCTCAAAGAAATAGATGTGCACATCACACTCATTATAAAATCGTTACTCAATCTGAGAAAAGAAAACAAAGAATTTCATTGACATTTTTGGGTGTATTGTCCACTCTAAGTAAATCCAGTTGTATGTCCATGCTAGACTACAGTGCTTTTGCAGCCTCAACCTGCCACGATGCTTGTATTTAGAACTTGAGGTAAATTGTTAGCCCGAGGGAGAGAGTGCCCAGTCACCACAGGTCCACAGTTAAAGGCAAACCAAACACAAAGCTCTCACCGTCTAAATGCCAATGAGTGTCCATGCAGCAGGTTAAAACTTAACCAATCATAGAAATTCAGGCATGAGGAAGAAAGTGAAGGAGAAAACAGTTTCCCTGCTGCCTCACAGAGCATAGCATCTAGCTTTCCAAAAACACAATTCAGATGGTTCACCCTACGCAGGAAAGAATACTATTTACAATATGACTTCTAAGGGAGGGTAAGAAGACAGCTACATAAAGAAAACTGAAGAGTTAACCTATCTATAGTATAAAAGTTTAGGACTGGAAGATGAGTTAAGTTTTGGCCAGAGGATTTGAAAATGGGATTAGCCGTCAGCTTTAAGGTACGGATCAGAACAGACCTTGTCAAGTGAGTCAGGCATCATGTGCCAAAACCCAGGTACAGAATGAAAAGAGTGTGTAAGAGCAATACTCAAGAGTCAAGTTGGACTGAACTTAGAATGCCATGTTGGGATACAGCAAAGAAAGGAAAATGAAAAAACAATGATTTTTTTTTTTTTTTTTTGAGCCTGCCTTGTGTTGAAATTGTCAGACTTGGAAGATGGCTCAATTTCAATATGCAATATAAGAGAGAAAATTCTAGAGTTAAGGAACCATCTGGAAGTTGTTAGAGTGAGTTAACTGCCCAATGATGAAAACCAAAAACGGGAAGGGGTGTGGAAGTAAAGAAGGTACAGATTAAGAACCACCTCACACAAACTGTAGGGCGTAGTTACAGAGCCAGTGAAAGGCAGAGAAGGAAGCAAAGACATCTAACTGGACTCCTCTGATAGCAATGAATGGGTGGGGAGAGGAGCGGGGTTAATTTTGCTGATATTAGGCTTGAGGCAATATTAGGGCATCTAATTAGATGACATACCAGGAAAAAAAATTACCTTCCCACCAAACTCAATGTATTTCAAAGATGACACAAGATGATATACATGAACATATTTTCCCAAATTTTATAAATAAAGATTATATATAAAAGTTGTCTTCATCGTTATTTCCATTAGTAACAATTATAATATTACAAGGCTGAGATTTGAGGAGCTCAAGGCTAGATAGAACAGTGGGTCTCACCTTGGTGGTTAAAGTTAAAATCTCAAGCATGAGTGAATTTACATGGTAATGTGGCTAGATAAAGAGCAATACACTCATAATATCCAAAGTTTGAGACCTAATGCTGAAATCTCAACAGGGGATTTAGATTTACATACGGGGGAAAAGTTGTGTTTTCCTTGTCATAGAAGTTGAATTTTATGTCAATCAATTTCAGTATTTAGACATAATGGGCAACCCGATGTACTTCAACTCTTTAACCACTACTGCTGTGACACACACACAGAAACACAAAGACACAGGCTCACAGCAAACAAGTCATTGGTATGATGAAGTGCAAAGCAATGGTTTCACCATATTTTCAATCACCCTTATGAAAATAAAATAATGATTTTATTAAGAGTTTTTTTGTTTGGTTGTTTGTTTATGTGAAAGTACCAACCAGAATAGTGAGACGGGTTTCTTTGCAATACCATAGTATCTGATTAGAGAAAATTACTCTGTTGATTTGTTTAGTGAAAGGGTAAAGGATGCTGATTATCCTTAGCTTTGATAAGTCAATTAAAACAACTAAATGCTGTAGAAACTGAGATAATGCCTTGAGTGAATTAATGGCTAAGAAAATCAATAGGCTATAACTTTGTTGTTGGTAACATGATTTAATTTAAAGCTTATAGCAGAACAAAGTTGTTTTGCACAGAATTCCTCTCAGAAGCAGATTACCTTCCTGAAAAACAGTTAGTTGCAGACTTGTTCGTTCTCATTGTTTAACACTCATAAACAAAAATTGTGGTGTCTATTCTAATTATTACAGTTCTTAAGGTACACGATCAAGTCATGGAAATGAGATCTCTGGAATGTCATCCTTATGCAGCACAAATACAAAAAAAGTAAAAGTTTTTTTAGTTTGTAATATATTCAGTAAAGAGCATGTATTATCCTTAAGATGTGAATGGAAATAAAAACCATTATTGACTTGGCAAAGTGATTTTATGATAATTCAAAAATATAGTAGCATTTAGATGAATTAGGTGTTCTATAGAAAGCCAGAAAATACAAGGCTGATGTAAAGATAGTGAAAATAGAAGAAAGAAAATTCCAGGGATTTTTATTTGCTAAGTAAGATATTATCAGGAAATATCGTAGATTATAAGAAGTTTGACTTTTATACAAATTCTTAACCATTTCTTAATTTTGCTTGCAGTCATCAGGATTTGCAGAGGGCAAATCATGTCAAGCCAGAATTGGATGTCTTAATTGACAAAGTACATGTCAGCAGTTAATGACCTTCTGTAGAAAATAGGAGCAAAACATAAAGGTAGAAAATATGCATGAAGAGTACCAAATTGCAGTGCTTTTTTGAATGGTAAATCCTATCTTATTTGTACATATGTACTAATACATCTTAAATGCTTAAGGTTCTAATGCCTATTCTTTTCAGTTTAGGATTTTACTGATCCTTAAACAATGTGAAGTGCAGGTCTTGTTTTGTTTGTGTTATCAAAAGTTCAATACTTGTCCTCGAGGCTGAATCAATGAGAGTGAACAATAAGGACAAGTGGTTGAGGGAAAAGTAAGAGAAGTTTATTAATTTGCCAGCAAATGAGAAGGATAGCGGACTAGCATCTCAAAAACCACCATCCTGCTTATAAGCAAAAAAACAGGGCTTTTTAAAGGGGGGGAGTTCAGCATTTGGGCTCAGGTCTGTGTGACCAGTGTTACATGTCATGACTTTGGGCTATTGTTCAACTATAATTGGTGGTTTCAGTCAATATTATCCCTGATGACAACAATCCTGTAAGCCTTGTCTGGACAATTCTGTTGTGCCATCTCCTGTAGTTTAAGAGACTAATAATGGAAAACAAACAGCAAAGAACACTTTTATGCCCCTTTGATTACTGGCCTCAGGAAGGAATGCAGGTTTTAATTCCTAAAAGTGGGGGGGAGTGTTTAAAGAGACAACTCTGAAAACATTGCATTGCCCTTTTTCAGACCTTTACCTCTGCTACATTTGTGTTACTCACAGTATCTGAATCGAATGCAAGTCCCCTGAGGTCAGGGAATTTTTTTCACTTGTTATTCATTATAAATCCAACACATATGCCTGATGCCTGAGCAATTTCTATTAGTTGAATGGATGTTCATATAAATGCTTGTTGAATTTGACAAAACTGAATAATATTTCTGTCAGTTAGGAACTTATCATCATTTGCTGTGTTCCACTAACATTGCATTTTATCTGAGTTTCCAAAGTCTGAATCACATCAAAGAAAAATTGTCAGATAGTACTAGCTAAAATAATAACAAAAATGAAAAAAGAATACCTAAACAGTCAACAAGTTATATAAATCTTTCTTTAAAAAACAGTCCACCTCTACAGCTTGATCTCATATTTGGCGGTATGGAGGGATACCTTGACCTCATAAAAGAAAAATTACACTGGATACTTGTGAAAAATGACCAGGAAGAATTTATTCAAGTCAATTGCAACAGAGGTCAAGGCTTCAAGGCTATTGCAATTGCATAGAGAGCTTGAACTCAACCCTACTAAAACAAAATGTAGGAGGATTTTTAAATGCTGGCGTGAGCTAGTGGAAAAGTACTAGAGGATACAGGGGGAAGAGGGGTTGGTCAATGCGATTAGACCATCTGTATTTGCTAATTGGCTTCTACCCTCCCACTGAGACTATAGGACAGGGACTCTGTCTTTCTTGATTATATTTCAAAGGGATGGCTCCTAGGTCCTTGATAAATGCATTCTAAGGTTGTAAAACTGGCTAAAAGCTGGGACAAGATTTACATCTCAAAGAGGCAGAGAAAGAATTTATAATGGAAAGTTTTCATAGGTAAATGCTCCCAGAAAAGGGAGGTCAGGGGCCTAAAGTTAAAAACCCTGTCTAAAATTTAGTAGAGCAGAGGGGAATGTCTTCAATGCATTTAAAGACATATCAGATTCACAACGCAATGCTATAGAATAGCTGTAAAATTCAAGAACTACCTCTTAGTAAGAATACACTCTGTGGTTGTCCTCATGTACAAAAATGTTTTCTTCTAAATTGCATCATATTGTTCATTATATTTGCTGAAGTTACATCAATAAAAATTCATTTAAGCTATCAAGCAGCTTTTTAAAATTCAAATATTTTTAAGATTTCTCATTTAAAAATCAGGAAAGGGATGAGTACTTTATTAATATGAACAGAAAATAAAAAACTAGTTTTCAAAAGACTTAGTCAGTGGCAATACAGAGAGTGGTTAAAAGCAAATTTCACAGGCTGGGTGCATTGGCTCATGACTGTAATCCTAGCATTCTGGGAGGCTGAGGCGGGAGGATTTCCTGAGCTCAGCAGTTCAAGACCAGCCTGAGCAATAGTGAGACCCTGTCATCACTAAAAATAGAAAAAATTAGATGGGCATGGTGGTGCATGCCTGTAGTCCCAGCTACTCAGGAGGCTGAAGCAGGAGGATCGCTTGAGGCCAAGAGTTGGAGGTTGGAGGTTGCAGTGAGCTATGATGGTGTCACTGCACTCTACCCGGGGCAATGGAGTGAGCCTCTGTCTCAAGAAAAAAAAAAAGAAAGAAAGAAAAGAAAAACAAACTCCACAAACTCCAGAGCCTTGTTCAAATTTTGACTTCATCTCCTATTATCAAAGTGACCTTTTGCAAGTTATTTGCACAATATTCTTTGTTCCCTCATCTATAGGAAATAGGTACACAGGCTTATTGGGAAGTTTAAGTAAATTAACATAATTAAGTGCCAGGAAGTGTGTGTGACAAATAGTATTAGTTATTTCTATTAGTGTTTTTGAAATGGAAGATTTTAAAAATTACTTTCTAAAAGTAGACAAATAGAAACTTTTTGAATTTATTTCAAGTTGAATTCTGATTCAGAATGATTTGCTGTCTTTCATTTGCTCTTTGGAAGCAGATTTTATTTTCCCTGTCATAAATTTTCCAAATGTACACAATTAAAAGAAATTCTTACTGAACTAAGTTGACTAGATTTCTTCTGGCATTGATATTAAATATTTTGGTTTTTTACCAAAAATTAACCAAAAACTAAACATTGCAACAATATTTCCCACAGAAACCCCAAATTGTATCCATGTGATCATAAAACAAAGCATATTTGTAACCAGATGAACTTTCAACAATTTATGTTTGGGAAAAAAGTCTGTCTTCCTGTACTGCCCTTGCCAGAAGGTGAAGCAGTAAATTCTTTCTTCAGGCAAATAAACAATGTAGTGCAGAAGCACTATACATCATTGTAAATAGTGCAAATAAGTAAAATTAAAAATTACATGCAAACCTGTTGCGGGAAATAAGAAAAAGATAGACTATATAATTAAAAGTATTAGCAAAAGTCTTATAAGTTGTGTACATAAATTGCATTACATGCTACAATATGCAGATAATAATTGAATATGTTGTCTCAAACTATTTATGAGAGTTTAATTCTACCTTTCTTGGCAAACAATATTTTATATTGAGAAAGTCTACATTTGTGTTTGATTTAGCAAAGAGAATTTTTTGCTTTTCTTCCCTGGAATATTAGCAAATTTAATAATAGTATAGCAAAGAACTGTTGGTTTTATTTGTTTTTATTTATTTATTTAAACTTATTTTGCTAAGTGACAAATAAATAAATAAAAACAAATAAGTTTTCCTTTTAATTGTGGATTTCTTTTGTTTTATTTTATTTTTTCTCCCCAAATTCATAAGGCCCATGGAGGAATACTTTTACTTTTCTGTGTCAGAAACTTTTAGAGTTTATAATTATATATCAGCAATAGTTCCAATTTTTGGATTACAGTACCTGATTGGTGCATGCTGATAATGGTGATTATAATAATAACAATAACAATAATAATAAACCTAATGCTTGCATAGTGCATTATGGTTTAGAAAAGCATGTTAACACTCATTACCTCATATATACCAACCTACAGTATTGTGAGATTGGTATTCTTAGGATTCTAATTTAGTTGATAAAGAAACAGATTCTAAGTATAAGTGACTTCCCTAAAATCATAGCAATAGTAACTAACTCCACTAAAAAATTAGAAACTGTATCTTAAGTATTTTGTACTCCCAAAAGAAAAAAAAATAAAGTTAGACATTTACTAGAAGATTTTAAAACTCTTAAAAATGTTCATGCTCTCAAACACCTAAATATGCTAGAGGAAATATTAAAGGTCTATTTTAAAAGTATACCTGGGGAAAAAAAGAAAAAAGGAAATCTCAAGAGAACAGAAACAAAGCAGGAAGAAATCACTGAAGACAGCAGCACCTGGAAACATTTGCAGATTTATCGTAACAACGAGCTTCTATTATAAAAAGCTAATGGAGAGTCTGAACAGATTCACCTTCAATAAAAAAGTAAACAATGAAAATGATTGTGAATTAAAATAAAATCTTAAGGCTCACCCCCCACAGCCTGACTGAATGGACCCCCTCTTTGCCAAAGGAATATCCTAAAACTAAATTGCCTGCCATGAGGAGGTCAGACATGTCTCATCATGTCCCCCTCCCTTCTGGGGACATCCTTTGTAGCCCATTAACAGCTCTAAGGGTTGCAAGACAACCCTACAGGTCCTCAATTTACACAACAAATCTATGTTTGGTGGCTTGTTTCTGATAAACAGCTTCTTATTTCAAAACATTCCAAGCCTTTAGACAAAGCTTCATGTCTTTAACCAATTACAAGTCAAAGAATCTTTAAATCCACCTATAACGTGTAAGCCCCCCCTTCCAAATGGCCCACCTTTTCAGACCACGTATTGATTTATGACTTTACCTGTAACCACCCTCTGTCTCCCTGAAATGTATAAAACCAAACTGTAACCCAGCCACACCAAATCCACTTGCTCAAGGCTTCTTGGGCATGGCTCTGGGTCATGATCCTCAAATTTGGCTCAGAACAAATCTCTTTAAAATTATTTTACAGAATTTGGCTTTTTTTTCCATTGACATGATCAACCTCCACCAAAAGAGACAGCAACAAAATTTGTTGATTTCTGCCTTGGTTATGAGTGATATAGAACATTCTACCCTGAGAATTTGTATCCAAAAGTAAAACCAAATACAAGAACGACCTTTAAACGTTTATTACTCATGTGGTTTAAAAACTCCCAATTAATAAATTAATTAATTCAAATCAACCTTCCTGAATTGAGTAAGCACTCAGGGACCTGGCAAAAGCTCACTTTCTCATTCTAGGCATCACTGAACTTTGAATTATCACATGGAACATTCCAATAAAAACTCTAAACTACCAAACCAAAAAAAAAAAAAAAAAAGAAAAGAAAAGAAAACAAGGCCCTATTAGACAGAATGACCAAAATAACCAACAGCACAAATATACCTTCAAACTCTGCAAATATAATTATCAGACACAAGCTATAAAATCCAGCATGTTTAATGTCTTTAAAGACATAAGTTCAAAAACCAGCAATATGAACAACTGACAGACCACCCAAAATGATGAGTTAGAATGTAAAAAAATAAAACTTGCAAAAACAAAAATACATACAACGAATCAAACATCAGAACAATAACCAATGAGAGCATGAGTAAACTAGAAAATAAGTTAGAGGAAATTACCAGAAAGTCAGATAAGGAGGGAGGGGTATAGGGAGAAAGAGATACAGAGAAAGAAAAAGAGAGAGAATAAAAGAGAAAGTGAAAGACACAGAGGACTCTGAGAGGTCTAACATATATTTAATTGGAGTATCAGAAGGACAGAGTAGTAGAAGAAGGGATAGATAATTCAGAGACATAATAACTAAGATTTTTCCTGAATTCAGAAAAAAAATATAAATCTCCAGAATCAGAAAGCATTGAGAAAAATAAAAGTGAACACTGAATTGCATATGCAGTGAAACAATCGTTTAAAAAGAATACACGTTGCAAGAATTTGACCAACAACAGACCAACAGCTGAAGGATATATTTGAAAGAAAAGGAAGGTTATGCCAAAAAGGTCTGAGAAGAAAGTATGGCAAGCATAGAAAATGGCACTGTGAGCAATAATCTAAATAAATATTTATAGACTGCATAAAATAAAAATAAAACTTCTATTCTCAGCAGTACTGGATAGCCTAACTGACACTTCAACTGAAAACTATTGAAAATGCCAGAAAAAATATATGTTTTATAGACCTTAAAAATGTATCAGTGAACCGTGAAGGATCTCTGAGGGCAAAAATAAGTGAAAGAGGAATTTAGAATTTTACGTAGGAGGCTGTGAGCAATGGGCCAAATCAAACCGTGGCCTGTGTTTTTATGTCTCCAAAGCTAAGGATGATTTTTGCAGTTTTAGAGGATTATTAAACAAAACAAACAAACAAAAAAGGTATATATAATAGAAATCATGTGGCCTACAATTATGTGGATTGCAAACCCTAAAATATTTACTATATGGCTCTTGACAGAAAAAGATCACCAACCCCTGCTTCACAGAGTCCAGAAGATAAGTGGAGTTGTAAACTTGGCATTTCCCTTAAGGACAGTTGTCCAGTTTAACACCAGTGACTTGATTTTTCATGGTTTCCCAGGGCCTAGAGGTGAGGAGAAAAGTTCAGAGCTCCCCAAATTGTAGAATCTTTTAATGATGACATCAGAGTAAGGGAGTCCTAGAAACACAAATACATACCCAGGGTGCTGCAGGGAAAACAATCTGCCTTGAAAACAGTCTTTGACTAAGAGGAGGAAAACTATCCTCACCCCAAGGATTTGCAATGATTAATTGGTTCTCAGGTAAGTTTGCATCTCAATTCACATAACCTGAGACACTCAAGTTTTGAATTCCTTTCCTGGTTGGAAAGGAATATTTTCAAATGCATAGCAGAAGCGAACATAAATCTGCTCCATAGGAATCCACTTTCAATTCAAGCATAAGAGAATCCCCACTGATAAACTCTCAAGAAAAATGATTTCATATTTTTAAAAAATCATAAAACACTCAGACTTAATGAAGAAGATAGCAATATGAGACTCATAGAGACTTAAAATACTATAATTATCAAACAGAATATAAAATAAGTATGCTATGTTTAAATACATGAAACTATGTGAAATATTATATACAGCAGGAAGCAATCAAAGATAACTTTGGAGGAAGTATGGCTAATAAATAATGTTCTAAAATCTAAATACCATCTTTGTTCATACAAACATTATTTTCCTCAATATGTATTGGCAATGACACGTCTATTACCATAGAATTCATTGAGCAACGTGATGCCTTAAATATCACATTACAGTAACATAATGTGATTTTGTTGCTGTTTCTTCTCTTTTTTTTTGACACAAACCTCCAACTAGATATCTAGTTGACGGCAAAGTCATTACCTAAGGAAAATACAACTCAGCAAAGAGAGTTTATATGGTAAACGGCCCCTGGAGTGATGAGTAAGTTTAATGCCTCAGAGGGAAAAACTAGAAAGGCTATTCAGTGCAGTACCATTGAGAGAGGAACTCAGGATTTGGTCTTCACACTCTCCCAGAAGACGGGCTAAATGATCTTGCATTTTGGTCATAATTACTTCATGCAAAATAAGCTTAGTCATAGTAGAATGCCCAATTCAACTATCATCACCCTTACACAAGTATCGTCTCTGTCCCCTATAATGCAGGAAGGACAGAGAATACATTACCTCACTTTCTTTTATCTCTATCAAGACTGCATTATTAAAAATCTGCTGCTCAGTTTTTGACTCTTTTATACTTATTACGAGTAACAATTATTCAGGCTTCCAAAGTTGGGAAAGGAATTTGAGTCATTTTGGGTCCTCTAGGAAACAGGTAGATGTTAGAATCGATTAGAGGCAGTGTCTGTAGAGCAGGAAGCAGCAGAAGAGGTCGGCGGGGAGAGCCTTTGGACCGTGGTACTTGCCTGATACCCAGGAATCTCACTTTAGAATGGAAGTTCCAAAAGGCCAGAAATAGAGCCTGACACAGAGAAAATTTTCAGTAAATGCTAGCTGAGTGAATAAATAAATTATTTTTGTGGAGGGGATAGAGAAGACAGAAGTAAATATCAAAAATAAATAAATAAATAAATAACAGTACGTGTTCGTTCTATCACAGTGTTTGATTAGCGGGCCAGCATGAAATTTGTTGAATGGCCTTCCTCGGGAAGCAAGGCTTTTCGGTGGGACTAAAGGGGCTTTTGTAAAACCTTAAGCTGCTTCTGTCCTGGTCGTTATGACTCTATTACTGTAGAAAAGGCTGCTCAGCCTGCAACTTTGTTGTTGTTACAAAGCCTGGCAAACAGAGGGTGGTGGCAGCATGTCCAAGCGTGGGGTCACCATGCTGCTCACCAACCAAAACCCTACGGGTGGCTCTGTTGTGATTTCTTCAGTCTGGTGATGCAATTAGTAGATTTCACAAGAAAATTTTTCCCCATATAAATTATGCCTTTGAAGATTAAAGCCATGTTTCCACTTTTCTGATAGACTGTAAGCAAACACTGGTTGATCATTTGTTGAGTATACAATGTGAACAAAAGATTTGATCGTGTGATGGAACCGTTAATGGAGAAGAGTTAAAAAGATCCCAGGAAACCAGGGGAGAAGAGTCATAATCTAGCATGCCAGTTATTTATTGCTGTGCAGGAAACAACCTCAAACTTTGTACATAAAATGACAACAAATTTAGTATGTTCATAGATCCTGTGAGTCAAGAATTCAGACAGAACACAATGACATGTCTTGTCTTTGCTCCATGATATCTAGAATCTCAGTTGGGCATATAGGGCCATATTGCAGGCAGAATTTCCATGAATTTGCCTCTGTGTTTCATGATGTTATTTTCAGAGTGACCATTTGGTCTCTATAGTTACAGGGTCTATTATTCATTAGTTAACTTTTCAATTTATTTTCCAATGACGATTTCTTTCATTGGTCAGGGTCACTTTGAGCAGTGTATCTGCCCTTGACATGAATAAGATGACTCTTTCTGAATACACTGTGGTTAGAAATGGGAAAGGCTTAACAAATTACCAAGCAGAAGGGCCATAAATAATTGCCAAAGTGTATTAGCATTTTAAACATAAAATGCCATTGTAGTTTAAGCCCCTATAACCCTTCAATTTTCATTTTTTTCTAGTAATCTTTATTGATTATATGGTTTTTCTCCAGAGGTTGTATTAGTTTAATTACCTCAAGTCATCTACTGTGAATATAAGTAAAAAGAAAGTGTCTTTCTGCTTAGGATTCTCTGGTATTCTTTATAAGAATTGGAGTTTCCAAAGCTACAATTTATTTTTACAGTCATATTTCATTCTCTTCTGCTACTTATTTTTCCAGCATCATTTTGGAATCTAGTTATGTTTCAGACCTGTCCTTAATTATTTAATTTAAACTCATTAAATTCATCTTCAGGAGTTGAAATTTTTCACTTGATGTGAGTCTCTAGTGCCAGAGCATGATAATTGTGAGGATGTCCATTTAGGGAACTAGGAAAAGTTTCTAGGTTAATAATGAAAATACGCAAGACTAACTAAAATGTGATTCAGTTGATACAAAATTTGAAAGGATGGACAAAAATACAAGACTCTTTTCATTTCAGGAAGGCTGGAACAAATACCACCTTTTTCTCAGAGAGCTTACAGTTCCCTGTGCTTCTCTGCCTCATTGCCCTTAAGAGAATTAAGAAATTTTTACTTAGATCCTTATAGGTATCCCTTCCTTAATTCATTTTCAATTAATGCCGCTGACCTGGCTTGATTATAAAGACAGAATACCAATGCATTCTTATTATACATCTTCTTGTCTGTACTGGCTAAAAGTCTATATGACAATCTAAGTGTCTGCCACAGCTGAAGACCCCACCAATGAAACATGAATCTAAAAGCCTCATTCTTCCTAATTCTGCTATTCTTGTGACACAGAAGCCATAACAACCCTGATATAATAGCCACAAATGATTAGATTAGAAGCTTGTGCCCAACTCAAGGGCAAACAAGTCTTAGCTGGACATGAAGAAGGCCACCAGTCCCTGAGGTAGCTTGGCCTAAATTCTGCCCAACAGGGGTTCTCTATATATAATGATTAAAAAAAAAATGACTACTTAGAGTTTGTCTCTTGGACCTCTGACAAAGAGACAGTCACCAAAATGTGCTATTTTTCTGTTTCTCTGAATGCCTATTTTATACCTCGATTCTGAGAATGCTCAGTTCCAGAATGACTAATAGCTAAAACAGGGACAATGATTTCCATTTCTTGGTTCTTCACAGTCCTGTGTAACTTTGCAATAAACTTTTCCTCTCAAAGGAATTCTGGATAAGATTGTTTCTCACGGTCCTGTAGAGCCTAACTAACGTAAAGCACTTACAGATTTATTAACTTTCCGTGTCAGGGCCCCAAAGGCTACCCCCAGCCTCAGCGATTCACTGGAAGTACTCACAGTCCTCAGAATATAGAGAATACAGTCATACTCACAGCTATGATTCGTTACAGTGACAGGATACAGGCAAAGTCCACAAAGAGAAAAGGTACGTGGAGTGGCGTTGAGAAGAAACCAGGCCCAGCTTCCAAGAGTCTATCACAATGCAGTCACACAGGACGTGAACACAAGCATTTATATTTTGTGTACTGGGAGTATTTTTTTAAAAAAGAAGAATGGGAGGTCCTTGAGACCGGATTGGTGTGTGACTACAGTATGTAAAATAAAAAAGAGAGTGTGTCAGCTTTAAGCAGTTGAGTGTCTAGGAAATGGTTGCTATTGACTCATCCCTATTGAAATGTAAGAAAAAGCCCCTTGAGTGCCACATTTTCAATCAGACACATTCATGAAAATTAGTAACTTACTGGCTGGCTGGATTAACTTCACTATTTCCATCAGGAGACAATCAAGAGCTAAACTATAGTCTAAGGAAGAATTAAAATAAAACATTGTGCATGTAGATTAGAACAGACGCTGTGTTAATGGCTCTTGCTATATTATCTACTCACCTTGAAAAGCCTCACTTTTCCCACTGGGGAAAACCATGGGAGGATAGTTGGGTCTTGAACTGTCATCCTGAAAGGGAAGTTATGAAGCCGATGGTTCAGCTTCAATCTGGGCTTCTGGTTCCCTCCTCCACTCTCATCCTTTATGTTAGAACCCACTTCTCACTGGTCCCTCCACCTCCAAGGTCTTCCACAATGAGCAGGACCTTATCTCCCCTTATTTTCTTCTAAGACCCACAGGAAAGGTACAATTACATTTTTCTCGGCTAATTACTCTTCATCAATTACTATTTCTTACATAAACTTAACACATTTTAAACAATAAAAGAAAATAAAAATTAGGCTTTTTGTTTGGATCCAGTTGACAATTACAAACATAACTTTTGTTTTATTTTAAGCCAATAAATTACATGCTATCTGAACAGCTGCCCAGGCTTTTCTCAGTTTCTAAATGAAGAGAAACCCATCAGCAGAGGGTTATCTTTCAGTTTACTTCTTATCTTTCAGTTTACTTCTTGGCTTAGATGAGGACTATCCATAGAACAATTAACCATTTCGAGAGTACTACCTAAATTTGTGCTAACTAAATTTGAATTTGCACTCTTGCATTCTTCAATTAACCAACCAAAATACTCTCTATCATGTTTATAATCTTTATTAGATTTAGAAATGTGTACCTTAGAAGAGCACATATAAGCAGCTTAAAGAGATCTAATTTCAAAAAAGGAATCTTAACCAAGTGAAAATACTAATGGCTTTCACTGAATCCAAAAAAAAAAAACCCTGATTTAGTTTCACGTACTATTTCAGGACAGACTTTTTAAACCATTGAACCAAACAACATACCCAAAAGTACACTGTATCTTTCTTAATAATAACTATAGACATCCAGGTAACAAAAACTATTTTCCATTTTGGAAATTTTCTTGAGAAGTAGAAAATATTGAAGTGACCTTAAAGGGCAAATCAAAAAAAAAATCTCTAAGGACACAATTTTAGTTGCATAATCTCTAAAGCTCTACAAACAGTCGCTTGAAGGTAAGTGACTTGAGCAATTCACACAGTTAACTGGGAAGTCCTCTGCCCTTCACTCACTCAATGTATAATTTTTTATTGCCACATTACAAAATCTGAAATCATACTGAAATAACACATATACTCTAAATAAAGATAGACTATTACTTTCATTTTTTTTTTTCTGTCTAGGTAGAAAACTGAAGTTTAGAGCACAAGTATAATCAATCTCATCTTTCACATGAATATTATGAAACTTTGGAAGAGGAAGAAAAATATGGCAAATAATCAACAACTACAAATGTTAATACTATTAATGGCCTTTCAGTCTGGGGAGTAGACTAATTCACATCTCACTTATCTTGCAACTCAAATTAACACCAACTCCAGAGCTCACATTCCGTGGAGGCAAAAAAGCATCAATCACATGCTCTGGATGCTACCTCCTAAGTCTTTCCTTGGAAAATGCAAGAATCATACATATTTCCGTTTATTATTTTTCAGGATCTCAAGGGGAAATTAAATTAAGTATACTTTGGGGTTTTGACATGTGTTATTTTCCCTGAAAGTTTTGTTTAAATGCTTCTATTTGAGCCAAATGGAGAAAATCCCTTTTTGAGGGTCAATTGGCCAGTACTTTTTGAAAATCTTTGGGAACCACATACTATTTCAATTTTCAGGAAAATTTAATGATTATAGACTTACTTTCCATGAATCCAAGTCATGGAATCTGAGCTTTTCTGGTCTACATTTTTGGCCTTCACAATTAAACCTCAAGCCACTGGCTAAATGTTGCTGTAGAGAAGAATCCTTAGTCTAGCTTTCTAAAACCATTTTCCTTTAACTTTTTGTTTAATAAGTTTCTTTAAACAAATTACTTGTCATGTATCTAACACTTGTGGCTTATAACCAACCCAGAATTAGAATAATAAATAACTGTGGGCCTTTTTAAATATTTATTTTGAAGCTGACATAATTAAGAGCTATTCTTTTAAAGAGTAATACAATAGTCATTTTCATCTCTTTTTACTCATGTCAGAAACTTCCCGCAAAAATTAATCAAATGCTTACATGAACACTGAGTGCTAAACTGTCTTTGTGGTCCTAATTAGAAAGTAATTATATATAAAAAAAAAAACCAATGCACTAAACTTTTAACCTGACAGTGTAATACTGGCAAACTTTTATATGAAATACTTCCAGATTAGCAACCACTCTACACTGTCAGTACATGGTCCAGTATGAGATAATTCTGACCTTGCCTCCCTGCCAGCAAAGTCATCTTTTTAGCACACTTTATATTTCTTCTTTTTGAATTTGCTAGAGGTTTTTTTAAAGATTTTTGCAAGCATTCATCCAACGTATTGGCAAAGTTTTTGTGAGGTCAAAGATGGAAATGATACTTGAATATAAGAATTTTAGATCTGAAATATTCCTTATTTTGTATCTCCAACATAAGGCAATTGAATGCAAAAAGCCAGCAAAGTGTACTCTTGTAAAACTAAAAGCTGATCAAAATTATGTTCTCAGATAGTAATTTCTTGCCTCCTGAGTGGTATTACTCTGCAAAATATCACTGAATATCTGCAAATGTTTGCTTCTCCTTAATAGCAATCTCCAAATTATCAAGATACTGAAGCTAACCTAAAAACCCAAATTTCATCATAGGACTTTTGTAAAAATAACTGGAAGTCTCTAGGTTATGTACATATTTAAAGTTCTATTCTAACATGACTTTAAAAATGTCTACTTGGCTTACATTTCTTAGATAAAATAAAACTTGAAACAATACATCTATATTGTCTCCTACAGCTCCTTGGGAGACATATTCCTCATTCATGATTTTTAAATAAAAAATACAAAACATAAATCCAGTTGTATCAAAATGGCAATTTTTCTTAAATCCTGTCTTAAGCCATAATTATATTTAGTAGAAAAACAGTTTTCTTTTTCCAGTGAATAAGGTATATTTTGTGGGTTAAAAAACAACAAAGTCATGCAATTTCAGATGTTCCAGGACATCAGGAACAGAGACACAAAATACCACAAGAAACACCTGTTAGCTTGATCTTCTACTTAAAAATGTGTGGTCCTGCACTGATGATACCTCACATGTGGCTGTACTTAAGGCTGAGTAACTGAGACTTCAGTGCATGTTCTAATATCAGATTATTATACTGACAGTATAAAACTAGACTACATCCCTGTAGGTAGCAGCGGGAGGTTTTAAATAAACAGATTGGATATTCTGACTGTTAATCATTCAATGACAAAAACAAATATGAAGATGTAGGCTTTTCATTGGAAGTGCCAAAGAAACTGATTTTTCTCTCAGGATCGTTGGAGTAGTTTTGAACAGAGATGTTACATTACTCCTGCAGGGTAATTTGCTTTTATCAAGTGGCATCAGGCTGGCCACCGGGCCAAGGAGCACCCTGAAAAGGCTTCTAATTGGATCACGGGTGGTGGTGTCTGCACATAGTCACAGTCTCGAGCTGTCAAAGTTTGTTTGTACCAGACTTCTTTTTCATTATTTCCAGTCTTTCTTAAAAGTTACAGCCTTATCTTCACTTTCTTTGTGAGTAAATGAGGGACACTGTGTGCTAAGCCTCAGGAGAAAGACGTTACTTTGCAGGAGAGAGAAGCCGCAGGTTGAGAGGAACACACTGAGATGGCAGCGCATAGTCAGCAATGCAGGGAGCAGTGACGATGTGAGTAGCAGAGTGTTGATCCATGTCTGGTTGACATGGCCAGTGCCCACAGGGCTAGACTTTGGGGCATGAAAGAATTCCTGAGAAATCAATCCTCTGCAAAGCTGGAAGAAGGAAACCTGATAAAAGACTACATATCATACATTCAAGTGTGAATAAGGACTTTAACCATTTTGATTGGAACATATGTTCAGTATAATACTTGCCATGAAGTAATTCTATTGATGTTTTCCTCATTAGCCTTTGTTTTTATGCTCACACAGTGGACCCGAGACTGCTGTCCTTAGAAAGGCTTGCTTGCAAAGTTGGCCCTTGGCCAGAGTGTGGAATTATGGGAGCATGGGGCACAGACGCACAGGGCTGGTGTGCACGTTGCGAAAGTGACCAAGAGTGTTGTGAGGGACATTATTCCTCGTTATCAACATAAATCGGCGGTAACCAGACCAGTGAAAGGGTGGTAAAAATGGCACTGCTTTGGCATTATGGGTTGGCGCCCCAAGTTTACTGATTCATTTATTTCTTAAACAAGTACATATTAATCCCCTCCAGTGTTTCAGACACTGTTATAGGCACTGGGTATAGAATAGTGAGCAAGACAAAGCCCTGTCTAATAAAATTAGACAAGAAAAATACTAAAAGAAAAATATAATATCTAGTAGTAATAAACACTATGAAGAAAACTAAAACATGGCAAGAGAAAGAATAGAGTGTGGGAGAGATGGATGGTCAGAGGACACAGCACCTGGGAGGAAATCAGTGTTCTTGATAAGGGCATTTATAACAGTGGCGGCTTCCTTCACGTGATTTGTGAACGTTGAACATCTATGAGGCAATCAGAGCAGAGCAGGAGAACAGGAAAGAAGGATTTTTGAATATGTGGAAGATGTCCAGAGAAATCCTGGAAAAACTGGGAACGGTTAGGTATCCTGGGTTGTCCCCAGGGGGTCAGAGACATTGGAATTTGAGTTATTATTGTTAATGTGACTTTGTGTGCAGAATCTGCTAGGACTTGGGGTATTTAGATTATAGAATTAATGGAAAAACATACAAACAGAGTAGTCGAGAAAAAAACTGGAAACATGGATCTGGAGCAAAAGTCGGAGATCACATCTCAAGACGTACATTCGGGAGTCTTAGGAGCAGTGGTTAAAACAATGGTAACAGTAAACCAACACGAGCAAGGGTCAGAGCTGGACTCTTAAGGAATGTTTCTATGTAGATTCCAGGGAAAGAAACAGCAGAAAAGAATCTTAGAGCAATTTGAGGGGAAGAAAAATAGAGAAATAGCAAAAATGCAAAAAGAAAATGGAAGTATTAAAAAAAAAAGCAAAAGAATATTCAAAAAAGGCAAAAGATTATTCAATAGTGCTAACTTCTAGAAAGAAAACAGGATAACTGCTAAGAATTTGTTTAGAGGACATGTGGAAACTACAAGAGGAAAGCATCATTAGTGTGGTAGAATTTGAAACTAAACTTCACTGTTTGAATTTAGATGAAACAGTTTTAGATCAAGTACCTCAAACATTGAGCCAAGAAAGTAAAGAAAAAGGATGTTTTGAACAGGTGTGTCCACCACAGAGCTGACATTTAAAGAGGCACTTATTAATTTTTAAATAAAAAAATAGAAGACTTGATGAGTGATAAAGAATTTGAATTTATTTTTTTGATGAGGGAATTCTTTGCAAATTTAAAAGCAGAAAGGGAGAAGCCTGAGGAAAGAGGGAAGTTGAAGCTGATATTAATAAAAAGAGGAGGAATAATTAGGATGGCAACCTGTGGAGACACACAAGGGAATTAGACCGACAATGTAGAGAGATGTGTGCTTCCTTTGAAGCAGGAAGGATAGATACATCTCTCTTGATGTTTCAGGATGAAGACTAAGTTATATAGAGGGAGTCAATACCTGATAATTTTAATGTCCCTGAGAAACTGGACTCAAGGTAACCAGTAGAAATTGTGGAGCCTAAGGTAAAACAGATCCGAAAATGACTCAATCTTTTTGCAACTTGTTTATAAAATGTCAGCCCTTCCAAAGCAGGGATGTTCTATTTTAACGTCTATCTACCTCTCCCCCTCAAACATGTTGTTGAAAGAATGGAACACCAAATACAAATAGAGGAGAGTTTGTAGGGTTACAGGAGGCTGCTGATGGGCAGGAAAAGGGGTCTGCTTAGGGCGATTCTGGGGTGCCAATTGTGCCTACTGATGGCTTCCTACTACAGAGCTCTCATTCATTTCTTGACTTCAGGTTCTCACCACATAGACTACAGTCGAAATTTACAGGTGTTCGAGGCATTTCTCAGTTTTTGTCGGCCTTTTTAAATGCACACAAATTATCCCGCATATACTCTGGCTGGGGTGTTCAAAGAAACTCTTGAACTCAAGAGTTGTGTGACTCATGGAAAATTACTTATATTCTACTATCGGTAAAAAGATGAGTATATTTTAAATTAAATACTTCAAACTCTTTGTGTTTTCCATTTATTTTAAATAACCTACTTTGACCTCAAATTACATTTTTATCTATCACATTTTTCACTATAAGAAAACCTAATAACTATATTTTTAATTATGAAGATGTAAAATTTACTTCAGCCACTCCAGAATATGAAAAGCTGGCACCCAGGAAGCAGCTTCCTCACCTCCAAACACATGACTATTGAAAATAAATCCAAAGGAACTAAGACAGCCAAGGAAAAGGAGAGGAAAATGACTATAAAAAGAGCTATTTCTGGAGATAAAGGCGAAAATTTAAAATATATTTTCCATAAAAATGATGCCATAGTGACATCTAAGGATTTGTTGAATAGTACTACTTAATAAATGATTTCATAATAAGATTTTTCAGGCCATTCTGGGACTGCAAACACAATTATACACCATTTCTGTGCAAAACCCAAACGGCATTCCTAATCCCAAACAAATAACTGAGAAGTGTTGGAGCCCACTACATGCTATTAATATTTTGTGATAGTCCTTATTTATACTTTGGGCATAGCCAGTACAAGACTGAAGCCAATCTCAGGAAATGAGATGGCACATAGTTTCCTTATCATGTGCCAACTTCAATCAGTTGGAATTATGTGTTAAAAAGTACTCTGAAATCATGTTTTGTCTTGGCAGAAAAGAGTGCTATTATATTATTTATATATTTCGCAGACATGCCTGTAAGATATTAGTATCTGTTTTAGAAGATGGGAAAAAGAAACTAAAGTGAATAAAGTTAGTACATGAGGCGTAAAAGAGAGGGGACAGAGAAAGCACACGGAAGGGTTTTGGTTCATCCTATCTTAATCGATTTACCGCAGTTCCTCTTGAAAGGAAAGGCATACAAAGGAGTAGCTGGTGTAAAATGAGTGAGAGGTGGAGAGAACTTCCATCCAGCAGCCTCCTTCCATGTCTCCCCCAGGTTGATAATGACAAGGAAACGAAGGCGTCAATGAGGCAGCCAGAGGAGAGAAAGGGGAGATAGCAGTCAGTGCAGGAATCCCTCAGGTCAATATATGTAAGGGAATATTACTTAAAATAAATTCATATGCCTTGAAAACACCTTCACTATCAGAATTCCATTGCCACCATGTCTAAAGTTGCCCTAGGATAACTTTTATTTTCCATAAGCAATCTTGTATCTATTCTATATCGTTTTAAGCAGGAGCTGACTAGTTGAAAAGAGAAACTAAATTTAAAGCAATTAGCTAGAAGTCTCGCTGCTATTTAAAAATTTTAACAACAAATAATAAGGGAACCCAATGGCCATACTTTTGACTTGGCAGCTGGGCCTGTACCATGGAAATCAACATCTATTGTGTCTTCTGTTGATTGTTGTAATTATAAATGAAGTCCGAATCTAAATAAGAGATATTTCTTAATAAAGCAAGATAAAATAAAGCTGTAAATTTCAAGCATTACCTGCAAGCTAAATGAGTCCAGC